>BPLR01010211.1:0-53693 GCA_021605095.1 Caerostris extrusa
AAATTTGTATTTAACGAAGCTCCTTGGCTACAAGATAGCCGCGAGGCCTCTATCTGGGAAAAACATCAGAAGAGGAGGTGTATACAGTTCATGAGAAAGCAGCATAGTAGAAAGAGAAAATTGTTCTTTGTGGCGTCCCTAATAATTATAACAAATTTGTATTTAACGAAGCTCCTTGGCTACAAGATAGCCGCAGGCCTCTATCAGGGAAAAACCTTCATGTCAAATTATAGTAAGCTAATTATATATACAGCTCATTACTTCCCTGCATTGTAATTTTTTGGTTTGTCTTTTATTGTTGACATTAGAACCAGTTTACAATTGTGTTAAGTTCACCAGACTTATCGTTCAATTTTTTTGCACTCAGTTGAAGAACTTACTAAAAATACGGATACCTTAACAATCCCTCGCAAATACATTAGTATATTCATTGTCATCTTATTTCGGGTTTCTAACCAAGCTACTTTTGTAAGAAAGCACGATGTCTATACATCTATGAATCGAACATGGAATTTCTAGAAAATTCTGCAAGAGCACTATGCAGAGACGTCAGATTGTTGTAGCATGGGAGAAAGGCATTTTCGTACTGATTTAATCACAGTAAAAATAATTTAAATTTTAAATAAATAAACTAATTATTTCAAATCAAAAGTTAAGTTAGGTGAAAAATATTTCAAAATTACAACAAATTTTAAAATGGAAGTTTTTTGCGCTGCATGCGATTTGTATATGCATTAATTTACAATATAAAAAATTTATACCTATATAAAAGAAAATTCGGCAATGCCTAATAAGTTTTAATTTTGAAAACTTTTTAATTGCATACATCCCATTAATAGCCATAATAAATAAAATTTCGTCCGCACAAAATCGTTTGGAGTTATTTGAACTATTATTTATAATGATGCCATCTAATCAATCAATGTTCTAATTATGTCGATTGATCAATTAGACCCAATCATTTGCTCTCTTACAACATAGCAATATGTATACAACATTTCCATTCAAACTTCGAAATATATCTTTTAAAATTTTAGCGTGCGTCTGCAAATAATATGTCTCCTCTCGACAATTTTGCATCAAATCTCCACTCAATAGAGCGCCTTCACCATTATTTCTTTTCTTTATAAACCTGTATATATATTCAGTATGCTTTCGAATTTACGTTTTTACACGAAATATTTTATTCATATTTCTTCAATTAAATTACTTATGTAATTGCTTAATAATAACAGCAATATGGGACAGTTTGTGTAGAAAACTAACTTTTTAATATTTTGTGTAAATTGGGTCCTGATGGCCGAATGGCTATCAGGACCAAATTGCTCTGGCGCAAACGCTTTGGCTCTGGCCATACGCTCTGGCGTTCGGCACTACAGGTATCGGGTTCATTCCCGGCTTTGCCTATGGGTATTGTAGTGGTTCGAATCCACTTTAAACCGTAGGTTCCGGTCCTAACAGGATCGTAGAGCGCTGCCGGGGCATTGTTACTCCGTCCGTGGCTTACCATCAAGTTACAGGCGCCACCTGGGTAATGCAAATGAGTAGCGTCTGTGCAGCGCTGGCCTTAAGGCATCCGAGACGTCCATGTCAGTTTGCCAGCTGCATTAGAAAAAAATATATTTTGCAGTTAGTTTATCAGGTTTATCTGTTCGTAAGAGAATTGTGGCGGAACTATTGAGAAAAATAATTAAGTAATCTATACTAATGTTTCCACTATTCTTGATAATTTCCTTTTTTAACTTCCTTTTTACGTCCTTATTTCTCTCATGGAATTTACAGTAATGATATTGTTTTTTGTATTCCTCCTATTAAGAAGTACAGCCAAAACCATATTATTTCATTACCACAATATAGGTACACAATTACATAATCGCCTTTAAATTAGGCTCCTTCGGAATAAACACTTGATCCATATCTACTGAAACTACTGTAAACAGCGATGGAAGTCATGTTGTGATATCATCCGAAGTTCCTGACAATCATTTAGTCTTTCTGTGCATGTTGTTAAGATGTCATAACTTGTAATTCATCATGCGCATGTTAGTGGAACTGCTTCATGTTTCTTTGTTAACTGCTGTTCATTGACGTAAATGCTTTATGTGGGCTGTTTGTACAATTTTATTTCAAACTATTCTACAACATGCAATGAGGGATAAAGGAAATATTCTTAACTCCCCGCTTTAAATAGATTTCAAATTGGAGAATCGATGTTTTGCTGCAGTCTGCTTTTTTCCCATCTTGCTTCAATGAACACAATTTATGTCACTCTCATGTCCAATGGAAATTGTAACTTCCCATTTACCTGATAACAAAAAGACAGTTTTTGCTTTTAATTTTGATGTGTTCATCAAAACATTTCCATAAAACCTTTGTTGGTTTCAGTCGAATACTGAACCTAAGTTGTTATCTTAAGATAACAACTGTCTAAGTGTTCGCCATCTGCATTAGAACAAAAAAAAAAAACTTTTTTTGGGGGTCACCAAACAATCCACGTGGTAAGAAAACATTAGGTCTTATCTGTCGTTCGAACACCGAGTTTTCATATTGAAGCTAATCACATATATATATATATATATTTTAAATAATTAAAATATTAAAAACCAAACCAAAATAAAATTAAATGGTAAACATTGCAAAATGTAAAAAAAAAAGTCGCTTTGCGCGGCATATTTCTGCCTGACACACCTATCAATAATCCGTCGGTCTCTTTCATCTTTAAACCGATCATCTACCTTCCCCACTACACGGCGTCGATTTATTGAAACATGCTTCATTGTGTTCAATCATTTACACAGAACAGCAGAAATTTAAGTATATATTTATTCGAATTTCTAAATATTGCAATTAAGGTTTCAGAGTGTGCTCTTTTTTAAAATAGTACTGCTTCCTTTACATAATGCTGCCTCAAATTTTACTCAGTAATTTTACCACAAAAGTTTCCTGGAAAACCTGTATAGATATTTTTTTATTATTAAAACAGCACATATGATAGATTGGATTATTAACAGCACATGTGGTAGATTGGGTATGGTCTCCAGAAAAGCGATCATTTAAATGATTGCGCTATAATAAAGAGAAACGTGCTAGACTATGTAGTTAAAAGTCTTGCTATGAGTATTTTGCTCGTCCATGAGCAAGTTATCTGTTATGTAAATATCTTAAACTGACAATTACGAAAAATTTAAATTATTGAATAAAATTATTAAAAAATAATTGTAAATTATTTAAAATGTCAAAACCAATTCATTTTTTTATTTTTTAAGAAGTACCTTTTAGTAAATATGCGACTTTTTATAAAACAAATGAAAAAGAAAAAGTTATATTAAAAAACAGCAGCTTGTTTAGAATTTTAACCTACGAGAAAAAAATGGAATGTCACGAATGTCTGTAAAACACTGTTACGATAATAAACTAAGAAAACACGTTTCTTTCATAAAAAATTTATCAAACCCATTTTTTAATTAAGATAATTTTGTTTATCATAATGTTTTAAATGATATTTTTATTGCTTCATTCGAATTTTGGACCCTGTCTTCCAAGTCTTTTTCAGCTGGATTAGGCATTACACAGGTTAGGCAGTTTCAAATGCTTGTCTTATAATATAAAACACATGACTATCGAAATTTTAAGAAACAGTGGACCACATTTGAGTAGAACACAAAAATAAACAGGACTCAAGCATGTTACTCCACCATTCTTCAGTTTATATTTTTCACAAAACTAGATTTCAGCTAAAATAAAATAGAATCTGTTGTTCTAATGCAGCTGGCAATACAGAGACAGTTAATATTTCCGCCATAAGTAACGGGTGTGACGCTAATACCCCTTTAGCACTATCTAGGGGGACTTGTAGCTTGAAGATATGCTACGGACGCGAGAAACATTTCGTGGTAATTTTTAATTCCACAATATAGGTACACACTTACATACTCGCCCTAAAAGTAAAGTAGGTCCTCCGGAACACACAGTCTTGCTCTACCGTTACTGCCATTGCTGGAAATAACAATGAAAATATTTTGGAATATCTGCCGAAGTTCAGGACAATAATTTTAATCATTCTGTGCATGTATTGATAGTGTTAAGAAGTCATAACTTGTAATTCATCAAATGCATGCCAGTGACACTGCTTTATATATCTGTGTTGTCTATTATTCATTGTCATATATGCTTTATTTGGGGTGCTTGTGGGCTTCGATTTCAAACTATTCTACACCATGCAATTAGGATTAAACGAAATATTCTTAACTATCCCGCTTTAAATGGATTACAGATTGGTGGATCAATGTTCTGCTGGTGTTTTATGTTCTTTATCAATCTTGTTTCAATCAACACAATTTATGCCACTATCACGGCCCATAGAATGTGCAATGTACCTATTTAGGTGATACGACCTAAAGACTGCTTTTCTTTTAATTTTGATGTATGTGTTTATCAAAACTTTTAAATGCAAATTTTGCTGGTTTCATTATTTCGTTTATCTTTTCTAGATACTGAACCTAAGACATTCATAGCCATTTCGGTTAAGACATTACTTAGGATATATCATAAAAACTTCCTATGCATAGATACATCCTTATATTCATATCTATCCTTATATCCATATACACTCAAGAGCCAAAACATTATGACCACCTGTCAATAACGAGTTGGCCCATCTTTGGCGCGCAACACAGCTTCGCCCCGCCACCACTTAATACCAGTTAAATATCACTTCCACCTGATCGCGTGCCTTCCACGTCATCCAGGCGAGTTCATTGCAAAATGTAGGGGTGGTCATAATGTTTTGGCTCTTGAGTGTATATACTATTATCCATATTTTGCCAACGAAATTTTAAATGGTGGCATTACAACATTGAGCTTTAGAAAGGCATGCCATTCTAAAGGCTTACCTTGCTTATCTTCATCTTTAAGTTCGATATAGTTTGCAAAGTTTCAAGCCAAATACGCTTGACCTGAAAATCCAAGGTATACAATATATCACCATAAAATGCCTCGAACTTCATTTCAAACAACAAATTTGTATGTAACGAAGCTCTGGCTACAAGATAGCCGCAAGCCTCTATCAGGGAAAACCTTCTTGTCAAAATATAGTAAGCTAATTATATATACAGCTTATTACTTCCTGCTTTATAATTTTTGGTTTGTCTTTTATCGTTGACATTAGAACCAGTTTACAATTGTTTTAAGTTCACCAGACTTTTCGTTCAATTTTTTTGCACTCAGTTGTAGAACTTACTAAACTACATATACCTTAACAATCCCTCGCAAATACATGAGTATATTCATTATCATCTTATTTCGGGTTTCTAACCAAGCTACTTTTGTAAGAAAGCACGATGTCTATATATCTATGAATCGAACATGGAATTTCTAGAAAATTTGCAAGAGCACTAAGAAGACGCTCAGATTGGTGTATTATGGGAGAATGGCATTTTCGTACATGATTTAATCACAGTAAAAGTAATTTTAAGTTTAAATAAATAAACTTTTAATTATTTCAAATCAAAAGTTAAGTTAGGTGAAAAATATTCCAAAATTACAATTAAGTTTTAAAATGGAAGTTTTTTGCGCTGCATGCGATTTACATGTATTAATTTACATAATATAAAAATTATAATTATATAAAAAGAAAATTCGGCAATGCCTAATAAGTTTTAATTTTGAAAACTCTTTTTAATAGCATACATCCCATTAATATTCATAATAAGTAAAATTTCGTCTGCACAAATCGTTTGGAGTTATTGGAACTATTATTTATAATGATGCCACCTAATCAATCAATGTTCTAATTATGTCGATTGATCAATTAGACCAATCATTTGCTCTCTTACAACATAGCAATATGCATACAACATTTCCATTCAAACTTCGAAATATATCTTTTAAAATTTTAGTTGTGCGTCTGCAAATAATATGTCCCCCTCTCGACAATTTTGCATCAAATTCCACTCAATAGAGTTACCACCATTATTTTCTTATAAACCTGTATATATATTCAGTATGCTTTCGAATTTGTGCTTTTACAATAAATATTTTATATTTCAATTAAAGCAACTACTTAAGTAATTGCTTAATAATAACAGCAATATGGGACAGTTTGTGTAGGAAAACTAACTTTTTTCATATTTTGCAATTGGGTCCTGATGGCCGAATGGCTGTCAAGACCCAATTGCAAACTCTGGCTCTGGCCAAACGCTCTGGCGTTCGGTACTACAGGTATCGGGTTCAAATCCCGGCTTTGCTCATGGGTGTTGTAGTGGTTGGGAATCCACTTTAAACCGTAGGTTCCGGTCCTGACAGGATCGTAGAGCGCTGCCGGGGCATTGTTACTCCACGTCCGTGGCTTACCATCAAGTTACAGGCGCCACCTGGTTAATGCAAAATGAGTAACATCTGTGCAGCGCTTACCTTAAGGCATCCAAGACGTCCATGTCAGTTTGCCAGCTGCATTAGAAAAAAATATATTTTGCAGTTAGTTTATCAGTTTTATCTGTTCGTATGAGAATTGTGGCGAACTATTGAGAAAAATAATTAAGTAATATATACTAATGTTTCCACTATTCTTGATAATTTCCTTTTAACTTCCTTTTACATCCTTATTTCTCTGATGGAATTTACAGTAATGATATTGTTTTGTATTCCTCCTATTAAGAAGTACAGTTCAAACCATATTATTTCATTACCACAATATAGGTGCACAATTACATAATCGCCTTTAAATTAGGCTCCTTCGGAATAAACACTTGCCACATTAATCATCACTATCATATTAAACATAAATATAATATTTCTCTACGCATGCTATATCCCTTTATTAATAGAAAATCACTCTTATCCTTTAAAAATAAACTAATCATTTACATGTATTATTTGCGTCCCATTATCACGTAGGCTAGCTCAGTTTGGGATTCTGCTGCAAGATACCACATTAATTACATTAGTAGGCTTGAAAATAAAATTCTAAGAATGATTACTGATTCTCCGTGGTATTTTAGAAATTATGACATTCGTCACAGTCTTGCCCTCCCTTCTATTCAAAATTTTATGTTCAAGCTTGCTGAAAGGTTCTATGCAAATCTTGAACATATTTCGAGTGATGAAATTCGTAATCTCCCGAGATAAGATTTTACTCTGCCGGAAAATGCTAAACGCCCCAGGGTGGTTCTTTACAATTTCCAAAGTTCCTAGACGTCCTTTCGTCATCATTTCTAGCAGCGGTTACCCTATCCTCCTGTGGAATCTCTTTTTTAATTTGCTATTTTACAGTTTTATATTATTCATTTTCTTTTTAAAAATTTTGAATTTGGGGCATTTTCCTTAACTACTTATTTCCTGTTTTTTGACAACCATGTTTCTCCTCCTTATCGCCATGTACTCATTTTGACCAGATAGGAGTTTAAGGCCCCCTGGGTACAAGGTACTCCGTTAAACTGTAAAGACTGACTGACTGACTGGGGATGTCTTTCTGTACTCTTAGTATGGTTTCCCTTAAAAGCAACTGTGGAATTAGAAGCTTAATAATAAAGAAACATTGTATATTATGTAGTTAAACCAATCCTTGTGTATTTTTCTCATTATTGCAATGAGCATATGATTTGTAAGTGCACAGAAGCAAATACTTACGGAAAATGTAAATGAACGTAGATTACGCGCAATACCCTCACTAAAAACTAATTTTTGAACTAATTTTCGCATCATTTATGTTAACCGAGTATTCTCGGTAGTAGTTAATTTCCAGCGGTATTTTATGTAACAAATAATAATCGCAATGAATATATTGAAAAATATCAACTCATTTATAATTTTTTAGTCTACAGGGAAAAAATGTGTCAATCAACAAATATGTGTAAAACACTGTAATGATAATCATACAGGAAAGCCTGTTTCTTTCAGAAAAAAATTATTAAAGTCCCTTTTTAATAATGTTTGTATTTATCCCAATGTTTTCAATGATAATTTTTTAATGTTCCATTTAATTCACGGGTACTGTCTCATCTGGTTTAGACATTACAAAGATCGAACCTAAAATATCCTTTTAACAAACAACTAATTTAAGTCAGTCGTGTTTTGAAATAAAATTTTTGTATGATTCAGAAGAAGAAAAATATTTCCATTCGTAATCAAACGACACATTTTAAAAGTATAAAGTCAACTCTTTCACAATATAAGAATTAAATTATTTCTTTCAATCAAATCTTCTACTTTAATTGCGTAATTGTGTACAACCTTATTTTTTAAATAACATCAATGTTCTTTAATAATTTTACTTTTTAATGTAATTGAGTAGCCTATTTTAAATGATAAATTAAAAATTGGCAGAATATCTCTCGGTGAAATATTTCTGTAACATATATTCCATTTAAATACATTAATTGATAATTTATATTTGTTTCTTTATTATATACTCTTATTTAATATTAGAGAGTTGTTCATAACATTTTTATCGTCCGATATTTTTTCTTCCTACCGCGCATGCTCATAAGAAACATTGTACCTTTTGCGCATGCTTATCTGTAATACTGCACTACTGAGCTATTCCTATGAGCATGCGCGCTAGGAAGAAGAAAAATATCGGACGATAAAAAAACGTTAAGCAACAACTCTCTATTAGTTTAGTTTTCTTTAGTTATCATTATATTTTATGCTAAGCAAAGAATTTATTTTTATTAATTTTTTTAAAATTATTTATAAAAATTTTATAAAATTAACCTGACGACCATAGAATCCATAGACGAATTGAATAAGACCATAGAATCCTGGCATATTGCACATATATTGCTCATAAACGCTTTTCGAGCTTCAAGCAAAACGTGATTGCCATGAAAACCCAATAATACAAAAAACATCGTTAAATATTATCTGTAATTATACACAAGGAGCAATATTTTACAGCATAAGTATTTATAAGGCTAATGTTTTCTAGACGTATCATTCGAGATTTTCAGCAAGTGCGCTAGAGATATAGCTGATTCAGCAATACCTACGATTGACCCATAGAAGCCCCTATTGTTGCATCCACTTTTGTGAAATCTAAAATGCTTGAATCTAAATTTATCGCAACCTACTGCTTTAGCAATGTAAGTATGCCAGTTCAAAGACATATCATGCCACTCTTGGGTTTTAGTTTCGATGTCGAATTACAAGCCAAACATGCTTTTGACGCAGAAACTCGTGATATTTATCATGAGTTTCTGCGTCTAATTTAATTAATCTATTTCAGAAGATGGGTAGTTCCAGTCTTTCCTCGAAGATATCTTAATTATTTTCTAGAAAAGACTAGAACTCCCATATTCTAGGACATATTATTGCATCCTAATTATTTGTAGCTTCCATCTCTGAAATACATGATAACAATCTGTTTGAGTTTTCCGCAGACATTAGGATTCGTTCCTTAGATATTAGAAACTATAATGTTCGGTAGACAGTTGAGTTTGCAATAATCGTAAATCCAACAGGACAATTAGGCTTCTTTCTTTGTAATTAATTGGAGGACTTTCAAATCAACAGATCTACCCACTCTTCTTAGCACATAAAGAATGCATCCGTTATTAATTTTTCCTTTTGTTGGTTCTCCAACCAAGTCACTGTGGTATGAAAAACATTGCGTCTTATCTATCGTTCGAATAGAGAGTTTTCTTATTGAACTTAATCACAATAAAAATAAATTTAATTTTAAATAATTAGAATTTTTAATGAATCAAACCAAAATAAAACAAGTTTCTTCAAAGGAACCCCGAAAAACACCATACCATCGGCCTCAGAGCAATCTATTCCTACTAATACTAGATACTAATAACTTAGGTACTGCTTCTGCTTCTAAAGCACTTTACGCTCTTTCAAAACTATTCAATATTTTTAATATGATAAGAAGACTAGATAACTTCTATAATCAACATAAAAATGCCAATAGCCTAGCTGATAAGATTCATGTTCTATTTAAATGCTTTAATTAATAGCCTCGTCGCTTTTTATTTAACTGTTTTTTAATCTTGCCATGTTTTGATTACTCCTCCTATTGATTCTCCCTTTATTTGGTATTTTTTTCTCATTTTACTAACATGGACATAATCATTGCTCACTGCCTCTTTTTACCAAAGTGTTTTTATCTGCCGTGTGTAACATCTAACCAAATTAGAAGTTCATGCCATAACCGACCGCAAAAATAGAATGACTGAACAAAATGAAAGTAGATGGTAAACATTGGAAAATTAAAAAAAAAAAAAAAAATCGCTTTGCCCGGCATATATCTGGCTGACACCCCAACCAATAATCCACTTGCATCTTTCCTCTTGAAAACATTAGTGAACCTTCCTACATAACACGGCGTCGAACTATTGAGGAATCCTCCATTGTGTTCCACCATTGACACAAAACAGCAGAAATTTAAGTATGCACTTATTAGAATTTCTAAATATCTCATCAGTGAGTTTTTTTAAATAGTGCCGCTTCCTTTCCATAATGTTGCGTCAAATTTTACTCAATAATTTTACCACAAAAGTTTCAGGAAAACCAGTATAGATAGTTTTTATTATTAACGGAGCGTAGCTATCTATCAATTCAACAATTAGATTGGTATGATCTCCAGAAAAGCGGTCATGTAAATGATTGCGTTATAAAAAAAAAATTGGTTTGTGTAGTTAAGTTTTGCTCTGAGTATTTTTGCTCGTCATGAGCAAGGTATACATTATGCAAATGCCTTAAAAACCGAAAATTGCGGAAAATGCTAATTAATGAATAAAATTTATTAAAAAATAACTGTAAATTATTAAAAGAGCAATTAAATTTTTAAGAGGTACTTTTTAGTAAAAGTTGTATTTCATGCGACTCTTTATACAAACAATTGAAAAAAGAAAAGTTACATTACAAAATATATCAACGTATATAGAATTTTGGTCTACGAGAAAAAATGTGCCAATCAACAAATATGTGTAAAAATTGTTATTATAACAAACTAAGAGAAAATGTTTCTTTGTGAAGAAATTTATTAAACCCATTTTTTTAATTGTGATGACTTTGTTCATCATAATGTTTCAATGATATTTTTATTGCTTCATTCGAATTTTCGACACTGTCCCCCAAATCATTCTCAGGTGGATTCGACATGGCACGGATTAGGCAATTTTAAATGCTTGTCTTTAAGAAATATTTCACTGTAGAAATTTTAAGAAAGGGGGCCCATATTTGAACAGAACGCGGAAACAATATTCTCATATAAAAATAAACAAGACTAAAAGTATTTCACTCAAACAATTTTCAGTTTATAATTATTACAAAACTTAAGGGTCCATATGGAAAATTGACTAGCGCTCTGACCTTTGATACCACAGGCTCCGGGTTCGCATCCTGGCGGTGGCATGGATGTTTGTTGGTGGTTCGAATCCACTTTATACAGCAGGTCCCTGTCTGTTTGGCCCTCGTGTGCACAAGATGACCGTAGAGCGACAAACCAAGCTTACAAGACTTGATTTCAGCTGATAGTGATGCGATACTTTAAGAAACAACTAATTGAATTTATTCACAATAAAAATAAATTTAATTTTAAATAATTTGAATTTTAAGTTAAATCAAATCAAAATTAAATCAAATGGAAAGTTTTTAAAAATTTAAAAAAAATTGTCTTTCTGGTGGCATATATCTGGCTGACACACCCTACCCATAATTCGTTTGTAGCTTTCATCTTCAAAACGATCGTCTAAATTTCTACACTATAGGTCTTTCAAAACAAAATTCTCCGCATGATTATTAACGCTCCTTGGTACTATCGCAACGCCGACATTCATTACTCTCTCAATATGCAAACTCTCCCTCAATTTATTTACAAACTTGCCCATAACTATTTCTCCAATATCCCAAACATTGATAATGAGCTACTCAATAGACTTCTCACCTATGATATCACTAATCCAAGGAACGCGAAACTCCTACGCACCTGTCTCCTAATCGATTCTGCTTGAATTGTTTATTTTCCCTGCGCCACCGTTCCGACTAGCGCTGACCTCGATTAGCTTTCACTTTTTCTCAGTTGGCTCTTGCAGTCCGTTTGTTCATTTTCGGTTATTCTGTTAAGTTCTCAACACTATCTAGCGATTCTTTTTCACACAGCCAACGATATAATCATTTTTGTTTTATTTCTTTTCCAAACTCTACCCAGTGTGTGTTAACTTCCTTTTCGTGCTCTTTCAGTTATTCGCTCATTTTATTTTAATTCTCTCCGATGTATTTTAATTACTTTCATCTCTTGTTATTAAAATAATAATAATAAAATTAAAAAAATAATAATAAAATAAAAAAGCCCTCACTCTGTGAATCTTTCTTTTAGTATTTGGGCAAGATTCCTCTTAGTCTATACCGCTTTCTTTCCCCAGCAATGCTCTTTCATCTTTCCAATGGACAATCCAAGATAGAAGCTAACGGCTGCGGAGCAGCCACGGGCTTCACCAAAACTCAAATCATCATTAATGCCCCTGATTTTTTTTCCGGATTATATATAAAAACTAAATAAATAAAAGACCTTTCTTTATTTTTTTTTTTAAACAACAAATCTTTATATGTCTGTTTTTTTCTATGTATGCTTCTTCTTTTGTATATATGAATATATATACAACGTATATATATATATATATATCCTATATCTGGGCATGTCACCTATTAGTCTTTATCTGATTTGTTTTTCAATGTATTATCTCGTAACTCCAAAGGACTCCAACCCAAGATAGAAGCTAGCGGCTGCTTCGCACCAACACAAATCGTCGTCGTCAATACGACTGATGAGTAAAATTTCGTTAACATTTCCACAGAATCGCAGTCGAACTATTGCACTGTCATTCAAAGCAATGTCATTTAGTCAATCAAACAACGGTCTAACTACGATGAACGATCAATTTGATCAGTTATTTGGACTTTCATAACATAGCAGTATACATATACAGCATTTCATTCAAACTTCGAAATATATCATTTAAATTTTTATAGTGTTGCTTTAAATAATATTGTTTCCTCTCAAAGAGGTTGCATGAAATCCCACTCTACAGAGTTACCACCATTATATTTTTAGAAACTTATATATTTATATTGAGTATTTTGGAAGTTTTTGGGACTGCGAAAAGTAGGACATTTGGTTATGATGTCTAAAAGAAAAGCTACTGCATGTGTAGTTGCTTAGTAATGAGAGAATATGTTTAGGTACACTAAGTTTTTGGGACCTGATGGCAGAGTGTCTGGCGCTCGGGGCCACAGATTACGGGTTCGAGTCCATGCGGTGCCATGAATGTTTGTAGTGGTTCGGAATCCACTTCAAATCGTAGGTTCCGGTCTAATATGACTGTAAAGCGTTGGGCGTAGTGCTGACAACCGTACCCCGTAAAAAAAAACATCTGATGTCTCGAAATCTGCCAGTAGTCAGACAGACTTAGCCCGTAATGGGGCTTTTGCACTACCACCATTATTGTCTTAGAAAGCTGTAAATATATTAAGTATTATAGTGTATATATATATACATAAAATAATAGTTCCATTTTACGTCACAATATTTGTCTTCTAAGTTTACTGTAATGATTATGTTGCCATGGCTTCCTCGTATATTATGATGGGCAGGAAAAATTTCTTGTATTTCGTTGCAACACTTGGAAAACAATATGAAACGAAAATCAAATATCATTTGCGCAGAATATCTTTGAAAGGGTTACTACAGATATCAAAAAAGAAAAAAATGCGAAGGCCAAGTTAGTGACAAATGACGTTAGTTAATCCCTCCACTTAAGTCTAGCTATCCTATAACGCTTCCGTAAAGGAATGGGAGGCAGTGCAGAACAAGAAGCAAGGTCTTGTCATAATCATGCAAGCATTTATTTCTGGTCAGCACACAGGAGACAGAGAGGATCAGGAGTCAGTTTAATTCTGTGAATGTGCTTGCGGAGACAATCGTGACTACAAAAAAGCCGTTCCAATGTCATCGATCCATAATATATCATAAAAAGAACAACCCACCGGCGAACCATTGAAGAACTCTAAGAAACTTACACCGAGAGCCAGACTAAAAGCCATGTTGTAGATCATTTGTCGTATTCGATGTTGCCCGGAGTGCACCACGAAGAAGTAATTCCATAATTATATACAGGGTGATTTTAATTAAACTCAAACTTTCAAAATGTCGTAAAAAAGAACCCCTCGTCACAATGACTTAAAAATTCGTACTGAAGATACTTGAAGAAAGAGAAAACGGTACGGCATTAAAATAGTTCCAAAATTTATTAATAGAGGGCGGTGTAAGGGGCATAAAGAAAGTGAATTCATCTGCCAGTGATATTTTGAATCGAAATTACAACGTATTTGACATGAGTTGCGCATTATATCAACTACAGTGTCCATTATGCTTGATTGTTTCGGTCTTTTCGACGTCACATTAATCGTATTAAGTTGATTAAATACTGTATTTATTGAAACTCTACCTTTTTAAAGATAGATATTCTACAGTTTCACACAATCGGTAGTAGAATTTTTGACAACTGCCTTCAATTTTATCAACCTTTAACAATCTTTACATCCTCATTAAATTTTTGAAATATTTTATTTAAAGATTTAGAATCTGTGCAGGACTTGAATGGCCCAGTGGCTAGCGCTCTGGCACTCGGTAACACAGGTTTCGGGTTCTAGTCCAGGCGGTGCCATCGATGTTTGTAGTGGTATGGAATCCACTTTAAACCGTAGGTCTCGGTCCTAATATTATCATAGAGCGTTGCGGGGGCATTGTTACTCCGCGTCCATATGTTCAAGGTACACGCGCCTCCTGTGTAATGCAAAGTGTGTAACGTCTGTGCAGCGCTTGCCTTAAAGCATCCAAGACCAAGCTGTCTAAGTGTTTGCCAGCTGCATTGGAAAAAAAACTCTGTGTTTTTAAATAATGTTGCATCCTCTCATTGATACTGCATCAAATTCCACTCATTTTTATCACCATTATTCTTTTAAAAACTTCATATATATAAATATTTTTATTTTACAAGTCGTTTTTCACTTACTGAGTTTGACATTAGAAGATTTCAGGTAATGCAGCTACGTAAGTAGTTGCTTAAAATTGTTATTAATAATTATAATAATTGTTGGTTGAATGTTATGATCGCAAGTGCGTATAATTTTATACATGGAAACACATTATGAATTAAAAATTTAAACCGTATATTGCACAGAATACCTTAAATGAGTGTTTCTCATTATTTTTCACTCATCACATAAGAAGAAAAACATCACCCTATTTTAGAAAAGAATCCAATTTGCATCACTATTATTCTATTGGTATTTCGCAACTGTGGTGCAGTTTATTTTATGAAACTCTCGGAAATTATATTGCAAAAAGTCAACTTGCTTAGAATTTTAGTCTACAAAGAAGAAAAAAATGTAGTTAACATATATGCGCAAAAATCTGTCATGATAATTAACTAAGAAAGCATGTTTCTTTCTGCAATTAAACTTTTTTTCATCTTACTGTTTGTGTATTTTTTCATTGTATCCAGCTCCTTCTTAGTTATCGATCATTTTGACTTTTTTAAATTTTTTGTGATGCAGTAGTTTTAAGTAAGGCCACTCTATTTATCTAGTTTTTTGAGATTATTTTAAGTAAAATATTACGTGACTCAATTTGTTCAATTTTCCCAGTTTGCCCTATATCAGTGTTTTAAGTTTTCTGCTAATATATTTCTTCCTATATAGTTTCTAAATTTTAGTATACATCTTAGATGTACCTCTATACATATATGCATATTTATCCATCAGTTTACAACTCTTACAAGATTTGATTTAAGCTAAAACAAAATCTAATCTAAAATGGGATTTTTTTAAGAAACAACTAAATGAATTAAATCACAAAAAAATTAAATTTAAATAATTAAAATCTTAAGTTAAATCAAATCAAAATGAAATCAAATAGAAAGTTTTTAAAAATTAAAAAAAAATGCTTTGTGTGCCATATATCTGGCTGACACACCTATCAATAATCCATGTGTCTCTTTCATCTTTCGACCGATCGTCTACCTTCCCACAATACACGCCGTCGAACTATCGAAACATCCTCAATTGTGTTCAACCATTGACACACAACCGCAGAAATTTAAGTATACATTTATTAGAATTTCTAAATTTTTCATTTGAGGTTTCAGAGACTGATTTTTTTCAATAATGTCGCTTGCTTTCTGTAAAAGCTGTCTCAAATTTTACTCCATAATTTTACCACAAGTGCTTTCTGGAAAACCTGTATGGATATTTTTGATATTAACAGCGCGTATCTAATCAATGTCTGATTTGGAAATGATCTCCAGAAAAGCGATCACGTAAATGATTGCGCTGTAGTAAAAATTTGTTAGATTATATAGTTAAATCTTGCTCTGAGTAAATTTTACTCGTTCAGGCGCAGGTTATATATTATGTAAATATCTTAAATCCGACAATTACGGATAATGCAAATTTTTAATAAAATTTATTAAAAATTAATTGTAAGTTATTAAAAAAATGTCAAAAGCAATTAATTTTTTTTTAATTTTTAAGTGGTAATTTTTAGTAATATTCTGACTGATTTGGCGTGTTGCGAAGCAACTGGCTGCGCAACAGCCGCTAGCTTCTATCTTGTTTCTGTACAAAGACGTTTTTGTGCCTTATTAAATAATGTTGAATTCTCTCAAAATGTTCCATCATATTTTACTTTATAATTTTATCTGAAATATTTTATGTTAAACATATATATAATGTTTAATATTACAAAAGTGTCAGTTGCCGATGAAAGCTTGATTGCACTAGTTGCTACTAGGTGGTGGGCTGAAAGGTTCATAGGCGGACACATAGATGGCACTACTAGTATTAAATCCATATGAATTTTAGTTAGCCCCAACTTTCAACAGACACGTGTATAAATTTGTCAGCTGTTGCACTATTAGTATGTGAGTTATAGCATTTTTAGTGAAGCAACTTTTGTTAGTTTGAAAAAATTAATAAAAAGGAATTTCGTGTGTTAATAAAGCATTGCCTTTTGGAGAAAAAAAATACTATTGAAGCCAAGGCTTGGCTTGATAAACATTATTCGGACTTTGCACCAGGTAAATCAACCGTAGACAAGTGGTTTACTAAATTTAAACGAGGCGAAATGAGCACCGAGGACGATGCACACAGTGGACGCCCCAAAGAGGCTGTTACCGACGAAAACATCAAAAAGTCCACAGAATAATTTCTGATAACCGTAAAGTGAAGTTGATTGAGATAGCTAAGATATTAAAGGAACGTGTTGGACACATAGTGAATGAATATTTGGATATGCGAAAGCTCTGTTCAAAGTGGGTGCCGCGCGAGCTCACAATCGACCCAAAACAACAACGAATGGATGATTCTAAGCAGTGTTTGGAGCTGTTCAATCGTAATAAACCAGAATTTTTGCGTCGATATGTGGCAATGGATAAAACATAGCTCCATCATTTCACACCAGAGTCACGTCAGCCTATGAACCTTTCAATCCACTTATTATATTTAATTTAATTAAGTCTGTGAATATTTTACCCGTAACTGCTAAGAGCATTTTCATTCCACAAAATCATTCCGATTTTTTTTTTTTTTTTTTTTTCATACTCAACTAGGTCACTGCTATTAATGCAGATTTATCATGCCAATACCTAGAAAAGAGACCAGTACGTTCTTCATTTAGACATTTGTCAAAAAATTTATTTTCGTAAAAGAACTAATCACAAAATATATATATATATATAATTTTAATCAACCAAAATTTTATTTTGCATAATATAACAATTATAATTACCAAAACAAGAGAATTCTGCAATGTCTATTAAATTTTAATATTGAAAATTATTTTTACTCGTCTTTGTACTGAAACAAGATAGAAGCTAACGGCTGCTTGCGCAGCCAAGAGGCTTCGCAACATGCCAAATCATCATCATCATATTTTTTTGCTGCATATATCCGATTAATACCACTGATAAGTAAAAATTTCGTCTATTTTCCACACAAATCTCAGTCGAACTATTGGAAGCGTCATTTATAACGCACCTTTTAAATTAATGAAGCAGAATGTCAAATGATCAATTACATCAATTAGTTGCACTCGCATAGCAATTTTCATACAACATTTTCATTTAATTTTTTTTTTAATTTTATATCTTTGTGTGTATGTAAATAATAAATAATATTAAAAAAATGTTGCATGAAATTCCATCAATAAATTTCCCACCATTATTTTCTGTGAAACCTGTATATATATATTCAGTATTTTTAAAGCTTATATTAGGTTGTATCAAGTAGTTTTGAATCATATTTTAATGAAGGTAACTACATATGTAGTTGTTTTATAATGAGAGTAATACGTGATAGTGTGTGTAGATAAATTAACTTTTTAATGTTGTACGTTTAGATGATCATGTTTAGGCGTTCTTAAAAGAATCGAGGCGCACAATTGTGAAAAATAATTATGCCCCGATATCAAATGATCAATAGAGTTAATCTAAATTAATTTTTCTCCTGATCTTGATTTTGTACCTTAAGAAGAAAAAATATTGCTTTCTCTTCCATTTTCTCTTCCAGCTTTCTCTTCCATTGCACATAACTATTTCTCCCATGAAATTTACAGTAACGGTAATGTTTCGCATGGTTCATATTAAAAAGGACAGTCAAAACTTTTCCCTCGAAATTTCGAGGTAATTTTTATTACTACAATATAGGTACACACTTACATATTCACCATTAAAGTAGGCTCCTTCGGAACAACACATTTGCTCCACCGTTACTGCCATTACTGAAAATGACAATTGAAATCCTTTTGTGATATCTGCCGAAGTTCAGAACAATGATATTAATCATTCTTTGCATGTAATGGTAGTGTTAAGATGTCATTACTTGTAATTCTTCATATGCATGCCTGTGTTACTGGTTTATGTGTCAGTATAACTTCTATTCATTGTCGTAAATGCCTTATTTGGGCAGCTGGTCAATACTTCAATTTTTAAACTATGAATTACACCTCTACTATATATATATATACGTATGAGAAATATTCACTATTAGCCATTCTCAGCGAAAGAGATATAACAGATTCAGCATAGATCAGAATAGGCCATTAAATTTATGACGCATATCAGGGAAATTTATGTCCTTCATTACTTTTAAGGATTTGATTCATCTTCCACTAATTCCAGCTTGTCAATATATTCTATAAACTCTATCACATAAAAAATAATTTTAATTTTAAAAAATCGAATTTTAAACTGCATCATATGAAAAGTAACATTGTATGAAACAAAAATTCACTAGCAGGTACGGATTTAGTCTGATCTATCTTTTGTCCTTTCTCTGGTAACATGATCTCTAACTTTCCTAAGAATTCTGCAAGTGATAACCCGTAATATATTTGAACTCTTATAACAAAGAAATTTGTAAAATTTTTGAAATATTTCATCTAATGTAATATAAGATGAAGACATAGAACGATTTCATTCATCTAAGGAGTGTCCAAATGAAGGGAAGCTTAAGGTGCCAAAATGCTTTAATTGCAACGCTGCAGGACACTTAGCAGCTTGGAGGGGCTGCCCCAAATTCCCAAAGATAAATACTAACTCTAACAGACAGGCTGCCTATCCCAAAGTTATTCCTACCCCAAACGTACCCAAAATTTTGCTCCCATGCTTAAAAACAACGTAAATGCAACTGCAGCTGTACCTCCTTCAACTTTTGTAATTCTAAGCCAACCAAGTTCACTACCTGGCATTGCATATATCAATTTAGTCTAAAATGCTATTATATTAATGAAAGAATTCATTTCTCTTTTCACTGATACAAAAGAAACATTCCAAATTTAATCAATTAAATTAATTCTACCAACAATAAAGCTAGCTGACAAGCTACGAATGTTTGCCAACTATATGTGCTCCAAACCATCTAACAATGCCAAGTAGTGACTATATTGTTTACAGGACTTGGTAGTCGAAACGTTTTCGTTCCCATCCCCTGTCTTTGCTCTTCTGTCGCTCATTTGCAACTGACCTTGTGCGATTCGCAGATTCCCGTCATTACCAGTTCATCCTCTCTTAACAGACGCTCTGAAACGTTTTTGTTATTTTTAACTTGTACTCCTGTTTGAATTAGATTAACCTATTAAAAGTATTTTTAATTTTATAATTTAAGTTCTCTTTCAAACTATGTTCAATTTGTAATTCTTCAAAAATCCTTTTTTTATTTTATTATTTTATTTATTAAATTATAATTATTAAATACTTTATTGAGAAAAAAAAACTTCTCCTTATATTATTATCTCTATATTAAGTGTTTATTTTTAATGCAAAGAGCTTAAAACTAAAGTAACTTCAGCTTCATATGCAAAGAAGTGAGCTAACGGTTACCTAGCAACCAAGGAGCTCCGTCAACCTAAAAATCGTCGTGTTTAAATTTTCGGAATACTTCATTTAAAGTTTCAGAATCCGTGGTTATAAATAATGTTGCATCCTGTCTGTAATACTATATTAAATTCAACTCACTTTTATCACCACTATTTTTTAAAATATGTATGTACATAAGTATAATTTATCTTTGCTCACTATGTTATGTGACATTTGTTTGTTGCGTAGATTTCAGGTAAAGCAGCTACATAAGTGGTTGCCTGATGATAATTGTGGTTATGTGTGTTGTTCTGAGTAACTGAACCTTGTGCTGAATATTTTGCTCGTAATTGAGCTGTCATTTATATAGGTAAAAGCATTAATGCAAAACAATACGGAAAAAGTAAGTAAATAAAAGAGTTTTGCTCAAAATACTCTGAATTAGTGTACTTCGTCATTTTCCCCTTCAGGCGAAAAGTATCGCTCTTATATTTTCAAATTAGTTTTATGTTACAATTTCCTCATAGTACTTTTTCAGTAGTGGTGATATTTCATGCGATATACAAGATGATTATATCTAAAATCCCACTTTCAAAATGCTGAAAAAAACTACTCTTCACAATGAATTTAAATTTGAACTGATGATACTTGAAGGAGATGGTACAACATCCAAAATAGTTCCGAAGTGTATTAATAGATGGCGCTGTAAGCGGCATAAATAAAGTGAATTAGGTTGCCAGTGATATTTTGAATCGCATTTACAACGTATTTGGCATGAGTTCCACTTTAAAGGAATTTTTTAATTTGCTTGATTGTTTCAGTTTTTTGACTGGAAAATTACCCATCCACCATACGAAGATCATATCAAATTGACGGAAAAAATTGGTGGAACTATTTGGCGAATGGTCATGCCGTTTCCCTCTTCTTCAAGTATATGCAGTTGAATTTTGAACTCATTGTGACGAGTGTTTCTTTTTTACAGCATTTTTTGAAAGTAGATCTTTAATTATAATCATCCTGTATATCTGACTAATACCACTTACAAATAATAGATTAAATCCTTTCATGTCTTTAAAGATAGATTTTGTACCATTACACACAGTCTACAGACGAACTATTGAAAATGCTTCAAATAAATCTATCATTGTCATCTGTTAAAACAAAGTAATTTACATTCTCCTTAAATTTTCGGAATATTTCATTTAAAGTTTCAGAAACTTTGTTTATCAATAATGTTGCATCCTCTCTCTAATACTACAATAAATTCCACTTATTTTTACCACCATCATTTTTTAAAAAACCTTTATATACACAAGTATAATTTGCATTTGTTACATTCCAGTTGGATGATCTGCGTTTGATTTCAGGTAAAAGCTGCTACATAAGTGGTTGCCTAATGATAATGTGTGGTGGTTTTAGTGGTTTAGGCCCGTTTTGGGGGCTGCAAAATTTGAGATCAATTTTGATTTTATCAACTGTAAGACCGAATTTTAATTCTTCTTTTCTTGCTTTGACAACCTCAAGATGTCACTATTTAAAGGTTAGAATTTTTTTAAAAATAATTAAACGTGTAAATAGTAAAATTTAAAATATCTAACAAATAGGCACTGAAAATATTTTCGGTAAGTATGCATTTATCTTTGACCCAGATTTTCCATAAATTTTCTTAAAAATCTAAATGCAGCATTTGTTTGCTCATCATTATAACACAAAATATTAATTCACCATATATTAATTGAATTATTTCTTATTAAAAACAATTTATTCTAAATTGTATGCTTAGTTGTTATACCAAATATATATATGTTTATTTCATGTCTAATTATAATAATGATAATGTGTGTTGGTCTCAGTAACTAAATCAAGCGCTGAATAGTTTGCTCATAGATGTGCAGTAATTTATATACGTACATGCATTGAGGCAAAACAATACAGAAAGAATAAGTAAACGAGTTCTGCGCAAAATACCCTGAATTAGTATTTTCATTATATTTCCTTCCAAGAGTAAAGTATTGCTCTTTCTTTTTCAAATCAATTTTACATCACAGCTTTATCATGCTACTTTTGTGTCGCCCAAAGTATTGGAAATCATGCAAATATTTCTCTTTCGTTTTGCATCCGGATCCGACGTCATATGCTGAAGGCATATAATTGGTCATGACGTCGGGCACGGACGTATTAATTTATATGTAAATCAAGTATTGTGAGCTCGATGGTCGGTTGGCTGCAGGTAATATGATTTGATCATAATTAAGTTAATATCAAAAAAATATGGTTTCTGTAAAGTTTTACATTTTTATCTTTATGTATAATAAAGTTTACTTTCTTAAATTTATTAAAGTCTAGTAATGTTTTCTTCTTTTATACTCTACACAAAGCGGCACTCGGCTAAATTTTGCGATACTTTTTAGAAGAATTTTAGAAAGATTATAATTTTCAAATAGAAATAAGATGTAAGGATTTTTACACCTAAATGATGTTGCGAAACCTTATTTATTATTTTTTTTATGTAATGGAATGCTTTTGTTTCGTTTTTATTTAATTCCCATATTATTCTTGTTATAAGGGCAATAATGTTTAATAATTTTTGCAGTAAAATTTACTACAGTGCCCCAAAAGTAAGACCAATTTTTTTTTTTTTTTCAAAAACTCTTTATTTATTCTTTCAAATTTATTTCATCGCCTTCTGTATATTTCTCCTCATCTGAAGTTTTTCCAGAATAGTAGCCTGCGTCTGCCACCATGCTATATCATCAGCATCAGCAAAGCTCAAGAAAGAAATCGCCACCACAAAGAACAATTTTCTTTTTCTACTTCGCTGCTTTCTCATGCACTGCATTTATCTCCTCATCTGAGGTTTTTCCCTGATAGAGGCTTGCAGCTATCTTGTAGCCAAGGAGCTTCGTTTAATACAAATTTGTGTTTGTGTTGCGTGGAAAATTTTCAAGTGGCCAATTCAAGGGGTTTCAAATAGAGTGGTGTAATGGTCTCTTGATTCAGAAATCCGTGTTTCAGAAGTTATCGCCCTGGTATAAATCTTCTAGAATATATACTTTTAGCCTAAAGTGCCCATTCTATCTAAACATTGTATTTTGGATTTTGTCTTTGCTGTAGGCATTTGAACCAGTATGTCTACTTTGACTAGACCGTTCGGGCTTTTTCTTGTATTTAACTGAACAACTGACCTTCCTGCATACCGATCCCTAGTATCCGATATATCGCACATCTAAACTTCTGTTGTTGGAATTTCAACCTTTCAACAACAGATTGTGCGAAAATTGGGTAGCGAACAATTCAAGCGATTTCAAACAAAATGGCTTGAGGGAATTTTCGAAGATGTGTTAATCACAATAAAAATAGTTTTAATTTTAAATAATTGATATTTTGCAATACATTGTATCAATTGGCTTAAAATAGTTGTTGAAATATGGATGCAATTTAACATGGCTGGGCATGAAGAATCTTGGATAAATCTGTGTACGTGACATAATTGTTCTCGTAGACGTAAATAACATATATCGTGTTTCTAGGAATTCCTATGATTCGAAATATGTCAGTAATCAAAAAAATTAATAGCGAAATAATTAATATAGTACTGTAAATGTTTATATATATGTGTAACATTAAATAAAATGTAATGCTGCAATCTTGGAAAACCAGTATGAAAAGGCGGATAATTTTTTTTCGAGATCATAATTATAAAAATATACGACAAATAAAGATAGAATATTCTACAAGAATTATATAACAATAAATTATTTTATTAAAAAAAAATTACTTTTTTTTTACTTTTAATATTTATTTACTTGTGGGCCTGAATGGCCGAGTGGCTAGCGCTCTGGCGCTCGGTACCACAGGTTTCGGGTTCGAGTCCCAGCGGTGCCATGAATGTTTGTAGTGGTTCGGAATCCACTTTAAACCGTAGGTCCCGGTCTAATAGGATCGTAGAGCGTTACGGAGGCATTGTTACTCCGTGGCTTATCTTCAGGTTACACGCACCCCCTGGGTAATGCGAAGTGAGTACTTCTGTGCAGGGCTTGCCTTAAGGCATCCAAGACCAAGCTGTTTAAGTGTTTGCCAGCTGCATTAGAAAGAAAAATTATTTACTTCTAATATCACTATATCGTTAAAAAGTTTATTGTACTAAAACTGCTATGTTCTATAGAATAGGGAACATTTACTCACTTAGATGGCCGTTATGCCACGTGACTGGCTTTCCGGGCCTCAGTGCCAAAGATTTTGGGTTCCAGTCCCGGATGTGCCATGGATGTTTGTAATGATTCGCAGCACCGTAAACCGTAGGTCACGGACTAATAGGGCTGTAAACCGTTGGGCGTAGTTCTGACAACAATTCCTACCCCGTAAAAAGAAAAACATCTATCTAGAAAACTGATAGCAGGCAGACGGCCTTGGCCGACCATGAAGCTGTTGTGCCACTGATGATGATGGATGGATATAATTTAGGATGGGTCTGTGTTAAATATTTCTATTATAACAGGGGTAGAATAGAAAAATCCCAAATTTAAATTAACTCTCGATATCTGAGACTGAATTATTTTTTTCAACTTTTTCCCTCAATTCACTTGAGATTTAAACATGAGCAACTAAACCAAAAACATTAAGAACTAAAAAGTCATTTTCTAAAAGTCCAACACATATCAATCTTATTGGTTAAGCAACAACATACGTAATTGCCTCTCATTGAATTATTTTCCAAAATATTATTTGCAACATACTTGAATTGCTATAAATTATTTAATATCTATACAGATTGCAAAGAAAATAATGGTGGTAACTCTATTGAGTGGAATTTAATATAATATATTTGAGAGGTAACATTATTATTTACAAAAACACAATTAAAATTTTAAATGATTTATTTCGAAATTTTAGTTTAAATGTTGTATGTATCTTATGGGAAAGGCGGAAATAATTAGAAACACTAATTGAGGGTATTTTAAGCACAACTCTTTTATTTACTTTTTTTCCGAATTGTTTTGCCTCAATGCATGCATAATACGTATATAAAGTACTGCGCAAAATATTCAGCGCTACGTGTAGTTACTGAGACCAACACACATTATTATCATTATTATTATTAGGCAACCACTTATGTAGCTGCTTATATCAGAAATCTTCTTTTCGTGAGACGAGAAATTAATGCGTGAATATAAGTCATACTTATGTACATACATATTTTAAAACAATGGTGATGATAAAAATGAGTGGAATTTAATGTAGTGTTACAGAGAGGATGCAAAGTTATTCATAAACACAGATTCTGAAACTTTAAATGAAATATTCCGAAAATTTAAACACGACGATTTGTAGGTTGACAGAGCTCCTTGGTTGCTAGGTAACCGTTAGCTCTTCTATGTTTTGTTCTAATGAAATTTGTTGTTGTATATTGGTATGAATGGACGATGGGCTAGCGCTCTAGCACTCGGTACCACAGGTTTCGGGTACGAGTCCCGGCGGTGCCACGGATGTGTTTAGTGGTTCGGAATCCACTTTAAACCGCAGGTCCCGGTCTAATAAGATCGTAGAGCGTTTCGGGGGCATTGTTACTTCGCTGGATAATGGTTGCTGAAATATGGATACATTTTAGCTTGCCAGCCCACGAGGCATCATGTGTAAATCTGTGTACGAAGTTTAAGGTGAACTCTTGTAAATGTAACACATTAACCTTTAGGTCCATGTGTATGTAGCCTAAATTGTGCACAAGATGGAGCGACAAACCAAACCAAACTTGTAAATTATCTCGTGTCTACAGGAATTTCTAAAATGTCTAAATGTCTTTCTAAAATGTAACATCAAATTCCACTCATTAGAGTTGCCACCATTATTTTCTTAGAAAACTGCATATATGTTCAATATTTTCTGAAGTTTAAACAAATCTGTGAACTGCTTCATGGCTGATTTCAATCAAAGCAACTGCTTATGTAGTTGCTGAATAATAAGAGTGATACGTTACTGGTTGTGTAGAAAAACCTTTTTCTTGGTGTTTTGCATTTAGGTGAACAGCTTTATGGATACATCGGATTAATAACACTAAAAGTAAAGTTCTGCCTACTTGCCCCACAAATCGCAATCGAACTACTGGAAGTGCCGTTTATAACGATGCACCATTCTAATTAATGAAGGAGACCTTGTCGAACATTCAATTTAATCAATCATTTGCACACTCACAACATAGCAATTTGCATACAACATTTTCATTCAAGCTTCAAAATATATCTGTTACAATTTTAGTTGTGTGCCTGTAAATAGTATTCTTCTCTAAAATGTAACATCAAATTCCACTCATTAGAGTTACCACCATTATTTTCTTAGAAAACTGCATATATGTTCAATATTTTCTGAAGTTTAAACAAATCTGTGAACTGCTTCATGGCCGATTTCAATCAAAGCAACTGCTTATGTAGTTGCTTAATAATAAGAGTGATACGTAACTGGTTGTGTAGAAAACCTTTTCTTGGTGTTTTGCATTTAGTTGAACAGCTTTATGGATACATCGGATTAATAACACTAAAAAGTAAAGTTCTGCCTACTTGCCCCACAAATCGCAATCGAACTACTGGAAGTGCCGTTTATAACGATGCACCATTCTAATTAATGAAGGAGACTGTGTCTAAGGTTCAATTTGATCAATCGTTTGCACACGCACAACATAGCAATTTGCATACAACATTTTCATTCAAGCTTCAAAATATATCTGTTACAATTTTAGTTGTGTGCCTGTAAATAGTATTCTTCTCTAAAATGTAACATCAAATTCCAATCATTAGAGTTGCCACCATTATTTTCTTAGAAAACTGCATATATGTTCAATATTTTCTGAAGTTTAAACAAATCTGTGAACTGCTTCATGGCTGATTTCAATCAAAGCAACTGCTTATGTAGTTGCTGAATAATAAGAGTGATACGTTACTGGTTGTGTAGAAAAACCTTTTTCTTGGTGTTTTGCATTTAGGTGAACAGCTTTATGGATACATCGGATTAATAACACTAAAAAGTAAAGTTCTGCCTACTTGCCCCACAAATCGCAATCGAACTACTGGTAGTGCCGTTTATAACGATGCACCATTGTAATTAATGAAGGAGACTATGTCGAACGTTCAATTTGATCAATCATTTGCACACTCACAACATAGCAATTTGCATACAACATTTTTTCATTCAAGCTTCAAAATATATCTGTTACAATTTTAGTTGTGTGCCTGTAAATAGTATTCTTCTCTAAAATGTAATATCAAATTCCACTCATTAGAGTTACCACCATTATTTTCTTAGAAAACTGCATATATGTTCAATATTTTCTGAAGTTTAAACAAATCTGTGAACTGTTTCATGGCCGATTTCAATCAAAGCAACTGCTTATGTAGTTGCTGAATAATAAGAGTGATACGTTACTGGTTGTGTAGAAAAACCTTTTCTTGGTGTTTTGCATTTAGGTGAACAGCTTTATGGATACATCGGATTAATAACACTAAAAAGTAAAGTTCTGCCTACTTGCCCCACAAATCGCAATCGAACTACTGGAAGTGCCGTTTATAACGATGCACCATTGTAATTAATGAAGGAGACTATGTCGAACGTTCAATTTGATCAATCATTTGCACACTCACAACATAGCAATTTGCATACAACATTTTCATTCAAGCTTCAAAATATATCTGTTACAATTTTAGTTGTGTGCCTGTAAATAGTATTCTTCTCTAAAATGTAATATCAAATTCCACTCATTAGAGTTACCACCATTATTTTCTTAGAAAACTGCATATATGTTCAATATTTTCTGAAGTTTAAACAAATCTGTGAACTGTTTCATGGCCGATTTCAATCAAAGCAACTGCTTATGTAGTTGCTGAATAATAAGAGTGATACGTTACTGATTATGTAGAAAAATTACTTTCTTGGTGTTTTGCATGTAGGTGAACTGCTTTATATGTTCGCAAATGAATCGAGATAAACAGTTGTAAAAAATAATAATGCTCAGATGTCAAGAGTTAATCTAAAGTAATATTTCTCCTTGTCTTGATTTTGTACATTAAAAAGAAAATGTCGCTTTTTATTTTTCACTTCCATTTTATATCACTATTTCTCTTGTGAAATTCATAGTAACGGTAATGTTTTGCATGGTTCATATTAAGTAGAGCAGTCAAAAAGTTTTCAAAATTTTGTTGCAAATTTTAACCCTTTTCACTCGAGGGTTCCAAAGCTATTTAAAAATTGTCTTCAGGCTCGAGGGCTCCGCTACGGAGATAATGCAAATAACAATGTAATTAATGCGTTTCTTTTAATGCCTATATCAAACTTACATGTGAATATGATATTTTTACTAATTTCGCTTCGAATTGCTTTTAATACGAATGAAAAAAAAAACTTGGAGTGCAAAGGGTAATTCCACAATATAGGTACACACTTACATATCCACCATTGAAGTAGGCTCCTTAGGAACACACACACTTGCTCCTCCGCTACTGCCATTGCTGTAATTAGCAATGGAAGTCTTTTTGTAATATCTGCCAAAGTTCCTGACAATTGTTTTTAATCATTCGGTGCATGTATTGATATTGTTAAGAAGTCATAACTTGTAATTCATTATATGCATGCCTGTAGTACTGCTTTATGCATCTGTTCTAAAGTACATTGACGTAAATGCTTTATTTTGGCTTCTTGTGTGGTTTTTATTTCAAACTATTCTACACCATGCAATGAGGGATAAAGGAAATATTCTTAATTACCATCGACGTTTTGCATTTGATCTGATTTCTATTGTTGCTTGGCACTTCAAGGCGAATCTGAATCTACGAGATACTGGCAAGTTAGAGAACTCTAAAGGAAACGAATTTCGTCAACTTTGTTGAACTCTTTTGTGTGTATTTTCTTATTTATTTTTTTTTCCATTTTTGTATTGCTTTGCCATTTGTAATAGAAAAAAAAAAATTATGCATATTTTACTCGTTAATGCTCCCATAGTACATAATATGTAAGTGAATTCAAACAAATCAATTAAAAAAAAAAATTTTCTTGTAATATACAATAAAGCTTGTCGATTAATCGACAGATTGAAACGTTTCTCGAGTTTCAATGAAAGTGTGCTCGATTTGCAAACCCATTAATAGAAATCATTTGTCATATATTTCTTGTAACTCTACAACTTCCAAGAAAAATGTCCTTCTTTTTTCACTCTATTGCAGAAAGTCCTCTATAAATAATTTTCATTCATTTTTTAAGTTTATCTGGCGCCATCTATTGGTAGATATATGCAACTTAAATCTGAAAAAACTAAATTTAATTACTGAATTAATATTTTAAAAAAGCTGTTTTAAGTGTCATTCTCAACAAGTTCAAAAAATGTATTAGAACTTGAGTGGATGAATAGAAAGTATTTCGTTAACGATCGAAAATTTGAACAAGATATATATAGGGAGAGTTTGAGCTAATAGAAGGAATCGAAAAACATTGTATTTCTAGACGGTATCTTTGGGTTATGATTTAATTGTAAACGTTTCATCAGTTTCTAATAATTTTATTTCCATAAGACCGTTGAACTCCTTCTCTTTACAGAATTAAAGAATTTTCCAGCATACGGTGTCATCCGCCATTCTTAGCACATACACGAGTACATTCTTTATAAATATTTCTTTAGTAGGATTTGCAACAAAGCAAACGTGGTAAGTAACCATAACTTCTTAGCTATGGTTAAACCACCCAAGTTCTGAAAAAAATTGTAAATGGTGTAGACCAATAAATGAGCGTTGTATTAGGGTAGATTAAGTTTTTCGTATCAGATTTAATCACGATAAAAATTATTTTAACTTCAAATAATTAAAATTTTAAAATAAATTAAATAAAATTAAAAATAGAAGAAAAATATTCCAAAATGACTAAAAAAATTTTAAATTCAAAAAAAAAAAATTGATTTATGGTGTATATATACGTCTAACAACTCTGTCAACAATCCTGATGTACGTTTCATCTTTAAAACGATCATGATATTTTTCCACATAATTGTTCGTCCAACTCTGGAAAACTGCTTCAATGCGATCAATCATTGGCACTCATACAGCAAATGAATTTACATGAAATATGGTTATAATTTCAGAATAGTATATTTTGAATTTTAGAGTTGGCGTTTTTAAATAACGTTACTTCTTTTGTTTTTTATTATTAACGAATTTTATTGATGTTTCAAATAATGTTGCATCTTTCCTCAACAATTTTACCACAAATAATTTCTGAAAACCTGTATATATGTTTTTTTATTATTAGCTGTTCTTAGGTACTATAACAGGTTTGAGTCTGATTTCCAGAAAAGGCATCTATTGAATTAGTAGCTTGAATAGTAAATAAATAAATAAACATGATAGATTATGTAGTGAAACCAATGTTTTAGTATTTTGCTCGTTTATTGCAATGAATAGTAAATTTGCAAGTGCACAGAAACGAACAGTTACGGAAAATGCAAATGAACGTGTATTATACGAAATGCCCTAATAAAAACTATGGTTTGAACTAAATTTCACATGGGGCCTGAATGGCCGAGTGGCTAGCTCTCGGTACCGCAGGTTTCGAGTTCGAGTCCCGGCAGTGCTATGGATGTTTTTAGTGGTTCGGAATCCATTTAAACCGTAGAGCGTTGCGGGGGCATTGTTACTCCGCGTCCGTATCTTCACGTTACACGCTCCCTCGGGGTAATGCAAAGTGAGTAACGTCTGTGCAGCGCTTGCCTTAAGTCATCCAAGACCAAGCTCTCCAAGTGTTTGCCAGTTGCATTAGAAAGTAAAAAAAAAAACTAAATTTCCCATTATTTATGTTCTCGCAGTACTTCTTGGTAATAAATATATTTTATGCGGTATTTTATATAATAAAAAAAAATCACTGTTAATATGTTACAAAATGTCTCGTTTTAAATTTTAAGATTCAAGGAAAATAATGTGACAATTAATAAATATGCGCGACACACTGTAGTGATAATAATCTTAGACAATTTTTTTTAAGAATTGTTAAACATATTTATAATTATGAATTTTGTTTGTACCTTAAAGCCTACAATTACGAAAATGTAAATTATTGAATAAAAATTACTAAAAAATAATTGTAAATTATTAAAAAATGTCAAGAGCGAGTAAAATGTTTTTTTAATTAATTTTTACATATAATAAATGAAAAACGCATAAGTTATATAAAAATATCAACTAGTTTAGAGATTTAGTCTACGAGAAAAAAATTGGGCAATCAGCTACACATGTAAGTGTAAAACACTGTACATGTTTAAGCGTAAAACACTGTTATTATAATAAAATAAAAAACATGTTTCTTTCTGAAAAACTTATTAAACCATTTTTAATTAATAGGAGGATTTTGTGCATCATAATGTTTTCAATGATAGTTTCTATTGCTTCATTCGAATTTGGACACTGTCTCCCAAGTCTTTCTCGGGCTAAATTATGCATTACACAAGTTAGGAATTTCAAATGCTTGTCTTATAGACATCACTATCAAAACCTAAGAAACTTTGGTCCATATTTGAGTAGAACGCGAAAACATTATTCCATATAAAAATAAACAGGACTGAAGCATTTGATTCAAAATTCTCTAGTTTATAACTCTTAAAAGACTTGATTTCAGCTAAAATAAAATCGAATCTAAACTGTGATACTTTTAAGAAAGAACTAATTGAACTTATCACAATAAAAATAAATTTAATTTTAAATAAATAAAATTTTAAGTTAAATCAGATAAAAATAAAATTAAATGGAAAACATTTGAAAAATTAAAATATATATATATATTTATCGTAGCATATATCTGCCTGATATACCAATAATCCGTTTGTCTCTTTCATCATTAAAACGATCGTCTACCTTCCTTCATATCATGGTGTCAAACTGTTAAAACATGCTTCATTTAAATAAACCAGTAACTTCCTTATAGCAAACAAGTTTACATATATATTTATTAAAATTTCGAAATATTTCATTTAATGTTTTAGAGTGTACCTTTTTAAATAATGCTGTACCTTCTAAAAACGTTGCCTCAAATTCCACTTAATAATTTTATCTGAAATATTTTCTGTTAAACGTATATATATTGTTTATTATTAGAAAAGTGTCCGTTGTCGATGAAAGCTTGATTGCAGTAGTTGTTACTAGGTATATTGTGGTTTAATAATCATAAACTTTTAGTCTGTGTACTGAAGACAAGTTGTGAATATTCTACTAGTAACTGCTAAGAACGTTTTCATTCCACAAAATCATTCCGATTTCTTATTTTCGTACTCAACTAGGTCACTGCTATTCCTGCAGATTTATCCTGCCAATAAATAGAAGAGAGGCCAGTACGTTCTTCATTTAGGCATTTGTAGAAAAATTTATTTTCGTAAAAGAACTAATCACAAATATATATATATATATATATTTGTACTGAAACAAGATAGAAGCTAGCGGCTGCTTGCGCAGAATCATCATCATCATCATATTTGTATACATATTGCATATATCCGATTAATACCACTAATAAGTAAAATTACGTCTATTTTCCACACAAATCTCAGTCGAACTATTGGAAGTGCCTTTTATAACGCACCTTTCAAATTAATGATGTAGACTAACTATGTCGAATAATCAATTTGATCAATCATTTGCACTCGCATCAATGCCCATAAAATATTTTCATTAATTTTATATCTTTTTAAAATTTTTGTTGTGTGCTTGTAAATAACAAATAAAAAAAAAAAAATATTGCGGGAAATGATATCAAATACAACTCATTTTTATCACCACCATTTTTTTAAATATGTATGTACATAAGTATAATTTATCTTTGGTCACTCTGTTATTTCTTTGTTATGTAGATTTCTGGTAAAGCAGCTACATAAGTGGTTGCCTGATGATAATTGTGATTATGTGTGTTGGTCACAGTAACTAAACCTTGTGCTGAATATTTTGCTCGTAATTGAGCGGTCCTTTATATAGGTAAAAGCATTAATGCAAAAACAATGCGGAAAAAGTAAGTAAATAAAAGAGTTTTGCACAAAATACCTTGAATTAGTGTTCTTCGTCATTTTCCCCTTCAAGCGAAAAGTATCGCTCTTATATTTTCAAATCAATTTTATGTTACAATTTCCTCATAGTACTTTTTCAATAGTGGTGATATTTTATGCGATATACAAGATGATTATATCTAAAATCCCACTTTCAAAATGCTGAAAAAAAAAACTACTCTTCACAATTAATTTAAATTTGAACTGATGATACTTGAAGGGGAAATGGTACAACATCCAAAATAGTTCCGAAGTGTATTAATAGATGGCGCTGTAAGCGGCATAAATAAAGTGAATTAGGCTGCCAGTGATATTTTGAATGGCATTTACAACGTATTTGGCATGAGTTCCACTTTAAAGGAATTTTTTAATTTTCTTGATTGTTTCAGTTTTTTGACTGGAAAACCATCCGCCATACGAAGATCATATCAAATTGGACGGAAAAAATTGGTGGAACTATTTGGCGAATGGTCATGCCGTTTCCCTCTTCTTCAAGTATATGCAGTTGAATTTTGAACTCATTGTGACGAGTGTTTCTTTTTTTACAGCATTTTGAAAGTAGGTATTTAATTATACTCATCCTATATATCTGACTAATACCACTTACAAAGTAATAGATTAAATCCTTTCATGTCTTTAAAGATAGATTTTGTACCATTACACACAGTCTACAGACGAACTATTGAAAAAAGGCTTCAAATAAATCTATCATTGTCGTCTGTTAAAACAAAGTAATTTACATTCTCCTTAAATTTTCGGAATATTTCATTTAAAGTTTCAGAAACTTTGTTTATCAATAATGTTGCATCCTCTCTCTAATACTACAATAAATTCCACTTATTTTTACCACCATCATTTTTAAAAAAACCTTTATATACATAAGTATAATTTGCATTCTTACATTTCAGTTGGTTTGATCTGCGTTTGATTTCAGGTAAGCTGCTACACAAGTGGCTGCCTAATGATAATGTGTGGTGGTTTTAGTGGTTTAGGCCCGTTTTGGGTCTGCAAAATTTGAGATCAATTTTGTTTTTATCAACTGTAAGACCGAATTTTAATTCTTCTTTTCTTGCTTTGACAACCTCAAGATGTCACTATTTAAAGGTTAGAATTTTTTTTTAAAAATAATTAAACGTGTAAATAGTAAAATTTAAAATATCTAACAAATAGGCACTAAAAAAAATTCGGTAAGCATAGCATTTATCTTTGACGTCAAATTTTCCATAAATTTTTCTTAAAAAATCTAATGCAGCATTTGTTTGCTCATCATTATAACACAAAATATTAATTCACCATATATTAATTCACTTATTAAAAACAATTTATTCTAAATTGTATGTTTAGTTGTTATACCAAATATATATATATATATATATATATATATATGTTTATTTCATGTCTAATTATAATAATGATAATGATAATGTGTTTGTCTCAGTAACTAAACCAAGCGCTGAATAGTTTTGCTCATTGATGTGCAGTACTTTATATACGTACATGCATTGAGGCAAAAACAATACAGAAAAAATAAGTAAAAGAGTTCTGCGCAAAATACCCTGAATTAGTGTTTTTCATCATATTTCCTTCCAAGAATAAAGTATTGCTCTTTCTTTTCAAATCAATTTTACATCACAGCTTTATCATGCTACTTTTGTGTCGCCCAAAGTATTGGAAATCATGCAAATATTTCTCTTTCATTTTGCATCCGGATCCGACGTCATATGCTGAAGGCATATAATTGGTCATGACGTCGGGCACGGAGGTATTAATTTGATATGTAAATCAAGTTTTGTGAGCTCGATGGTCGGTTGGCTGCAGGTAATATGATTTGATCATAATTAAGTTAATATCAAAAGTATGGTTTCTGTAAAGTTTTAAATTTTTATCTTTATGTATAATAAAGTTTACTTTCTTAAATTTATTAAAGTCTAGTAATGTTTGCTTCTTTTATACTCTACACAGCGGCAATAGGCTAAATTTTGCGATACTTTTGGTAGTGGTGATATTTCATGCGATATACAGAGAGATTATAATTAAAGTCCCGCTTTCAAAGTATCTAACAACAGAACCATTCGTCGCAATGAGTTCAAATTTGAACTGAAGATACTTGAGGAAGGGGAAACGGCCTGGCTGTCCAGAAAAAGTTCCACCAGTTTTTCCTATTCAATTTGGTACGATCTTATCGTGAAATAATCAAGAACATTGAACACAGCAGTTGGTTTAATGTGCAACTCATGTCAAATACGTTCTAATTTCGATTCAAAATATCGATGGCAGACGAATTTCTTTATGACGCTTGCGACGCCATCTATTAACACACTTTGGAACTTTGTTGATGCCGTAACGTTTCCACCTGCTTCAATTATCTTCAGTTAAAATTTGAATTCTTTGTGACGAGTGGTTCTTTTTTACAACATTTTAAAAGTAGAACTTTAATTATAATCACCCTGTATATCTGACTGACATGACTAAAAATAATAGATTATATCTTTTCATCTTTTTAAAGATATATTTTGTACCGCTACACACAGTCTGTAGAGCTAACTATTTAAAAATGCTTCACTTATATTCACCATTGCCATCTTTTATAACAAAGCACTTTAAATCCTGTTTAAATTTTCGCAGTATTTCCTTTAAATTTTCAGAATCTGTGTTTATATATAACAATGCATCCTCTCAGCAATACTACATTAAATTCCACTCATTTTTACCACCATCATTTATTAAAAAACCTTTATGTACATAAGTATAATTTGCATTCCTGGAATAAGTTGGGATATTTTTTTGAGAGTTTGATTTCAGGTAAAGCAGCCGCATACGTGGTTGCCTAATGATTAGGATGATGTGAGTTGGTCCATGTAATTAAGCCTGGGGCTGAATATTTTGCTCGTAATTGTGCAGTACTATGTAAACTACAGTGCCCAAAAAATTGTGGCCAATGTGTATTTTTCTGAGCGAATTATTTTGTTCGTTGAATTGATACGAATATCAAAAATAGTTGCGTGGATATATATTTTTGACGGAATATGAATTAAAGAATTTTAGATAGATTATAATTTTCAAATAAAATCAAGATGTAAGGATTTTTACACCTAAATGATGTTGCGAAACCTTATTTATTATTTTTTTTATTTAATGGAATGCTTTTGTTCCGTTTTTATTTTAATTTCCCAGACTATTCTTGTTATAAGGGCAATATGTTTAATAATTTTGCAGTAAAATTTACTACAGTGCCCCGAAAAGTAAGACCAATTATTTTTTTTTTTTTCAAAAACTCTTTATTTATTCTTCAAATTTATTTCATCGCCTTCTATATTTCTCCTCATTTGAAGTTTTTCCAGGATAGGAGCTGCATTGCCACCATGCTATATGATCAGCATCACTAATGCCCAAGAAAGATATCGCCACCACAAGAACAATTTTCTTTTCTACTTCGCTGCTTTCTCTTGAACTGCATTTATCTCCTCATCTGATGTTTTTCCCTGATAGAGGATTGCGGCTATCTTGTAGCTGAGGAGCTTTGTTAAATACGAATTTTTAGTTTGTGTTGTGTGGGAAATTCTCAAATGGCCAATTCAAGGGGTTTCATACAGAGTGGTGTAATGGCGTTCTCTTGATTCAGAAATCCATGTTTCACAAGTTTCACTAATTTTCAAGTTAAAATTTGCAGATTAGTAGGGATTTTTGTTATCTAATTTTTTTTCGATATGATGAAATGTAAAATGTAAGATTCTATAAAATTAGCAAATTTTTTATTGCTATTAAAACAACCTAGAAAATAATTTTTTCTTCTATTACACCTCTATTTTTTTGAATACGTCAAAATTGTCAGATTATTAATTTTCCACACAACCTGTGTTCTAACAAGAGATAGATAGAATGTCATAATTCTCAACCATGGTATCTTGAACGGAATTTAAAAAAAAAAATAATAATAATAAATAAATCTAAAAGACGAATGTACTAGTGTCTAAGATAGAAATACGTACGTTATACCAGTAGTAAGATTTATTGTGCAATTGATACTAGAATAAAGCCGAAAGGGTACTTTTACCTCACCAAAACAATCCGCCAAAAAAACTAGAAAGTTTCATATAAAATTTCTCTTACCTTTCCAGCTCCCAGGAATATTTTTTTCTTTCTAATGCAGCTGGCAAACACTTAGACAGCTTGGTCTTGGATGCCTTGATGTAAGCGTTGCACAGACGTTACTCACTTTGCATTACCCAGAGGGCGCGTGTAACTTGAAAAATAACCCAAGGACGCGGTGTAACAATGCCCCCGCAATGCTCTACGATCCTGTTGGGACCAGGACCTACGGTTTAAAGTGGATTCCGAACCACTACAAACATCCATGGCACCGCCGGGACTCGAACCCGAAACCTGTGGTACCCAGTGCCAGAGCGATAGCCACTCGGCCATTCAGGCCCAAACCCATAAATCTTAAGAATGAAATATCCAAGGGGCTGGAAGTAGTGAGTCAATTCAAATGTCTATTTACAATACTTTTATTAAACATATTATAATGACGAGATGACACAAAAAAATTACTGGACATATAGACACAAAGAACCGCATCTAACACGACTAGCTATTAACAAGGAAGTTCCGAAGTTCAGAGTGCGAAAAAGTTCTTAAACCTAAGTGCCGTTGATTACAGTTAAGAGAGGCAAAGTGTTCACGTGACAAAGTTCTATATCGACATCATTTTCGACAGGTATTTCAGATAGTGAACTAAAGAAACATGTTTGAATCTCTAAAGGCTACTGTGGCTTGATCTCCAATTAGCTAGAGATCTGGCCTTCGGTTCCGTAGACTTTGGGTTCCAATCCAGTGTGTTTGTTAGTGGATCGGAATCCACGTGATGTTGTAGGCCCCTGTCTAATTAGCCGTAAGTGTGTACAAAATGACCGTAGAAGGGCAAACCAAACCTTTTATGAGTTTGATCACGATACCAGGGTTCCACTCTTCACCAGACCAACAATTCGTTTCAGTTCCTTTGCATTCATGGGGGTGGCATGGATGTTTGTTAGTGGTTTGGAATCCGTGTTAAACTGCAGGTCGCGGACTAATTACATCAAAGTGTGCTCAAAATGAGAATAGAGCGTCAATTAATACCTAAAAGCAACGACGAAAGGAAATGGCAAACCCAATGATTTATAACAGTGAAAACAGTATAGTGTCCTGTCTGCCCATGCCATCTCTGGGGGAGGGGAATTGGCTTAAAATGGTTATTGAAATATGGATGCAATTTAGCATTCCTGGACATGAAGTATCTTGGATAAATATGTATACGTGACATAATTGTTTTTGCAGACGTAAATAACATATATCGTGTTTCTAGAAATTCCTGTGATTCGAGATAGGCCAGTAATCAAAAAAAATAATAGCGAAATAATTAATATAGTATTGTAAATGTTTATATATATGTGTAACATTAAATAAAATGAAATGCTTCTATCTGGAAAACCAGTATGAAAAGGTGCATAATTTCTTTCAAGATCATGATTATAGAAATATACGACAAACTAAAGATATATTCTACAAGAATTATATAACAATAAATTATTTTATTAAAAAAATTACTTTTTTTTACTTTTAATATTTATTTACTTTTCATATTACTATATCGTTTAAAAAGTTTATTGTACTAAAACTGCTATGTTCTATAAAATAGAGAACATTTACTCACTTCGATGGCAGTTATGCCACGTAACTGGCGTTCTGGGCCTCAGTGCCAAAGATTTCGGATTCCAGTCCGCGGTTGTGCCATGGATGTTTGTAATGATTCGCAATCACCTTAAACCGCAGGTTACGGACTAATAGGTCTGTAAACCGTTGGGCGTAGTTCTGACAACCCTACCTGCAAAAAGAAAACATCTATCTAGAAATCTGATAGCAGGTAGATGGTCTTGGCCCACCATGAGGCTGTTGGGCCACTGATGATGATAGTATATAATTTAGGATGGGTCTGTGTTAAATATTTCTATTATAACAGGTGGGATAATAGAAAATTCCCTAATTTAAATTAACTCTCGATATCTGTGACTGAATTATTTTTTCCCCACTGTTTCTCTCTATTCACTTGAGATTTAAACATGAGCAACTAAACCAAAAACATTAAGAACTAAAAAGTCTTTTTCTAAAATGTCCAACACATATCAATGTTATTGATTAAGCAACATAATACGTAATTTAATTTCATTGAAATCATTTCCAAAATATTATTTGCAACATACATGAACTGCTATAAATTATTTAATATCTATACAGATTGCAAGAAAATAATGGTGGTAACTCTATGAGTGGAATTTAATATAATATATTTGAGAAGTAACATTATTATTTACAAAAACACAATTAAAATTTTAAATGATTTATTTCGAAATTTTAGTTAAAATGTATGTATCTTATGGGAAAGGGAGAAGTGATGAGAAACACTAATTCAGGGTATTTGGAGCACAGCTCTCTTATTTACTAATTTTTTCCGAATTTTTTTGCCTCAATGCATGCATAATACGTATAAAAGTACTGCGCAATTCCGCGCAAAATATTCAGTGCTAGGTGTAGTTACTGAGACCAACATACATTATCATTATTATTATTATGCAACCACTTAAGTAGCTGCTTTACCTGAAATCTTTTTTCGCGAGACGAGAAATTATTATGTCGTCGTCCTTGTGTTTACGGAGTTCCTTGGTCTATGATGACCTATTACTCCAGGATTATAGATTAAAGTTCATGGTATGGAAAAAGCATTGATGATTATAAACAGTAATGAGTGATAAAGGTATTGCCACAATAGTGAAATAAATACAAGTTAAGAATAAAAAAAAATGAAAAGAAAAAGATAAAAACCAGTTACAGAAAAAAATATATACATAAAAACAATTAGGAGTATACTACGGAGTAGAGTAAATGCTGCTAGAAATGATGACAAAAGGGACAGGTCAGATTCGAACTCGCTGCCTTACGGCAACAAGGACTCTATTCTGAACACTGAGCCAGTTCGTCAGTTCAATTGTGCAGCGTCGCCCGAGGGCGTTTGCGTTTTCCGGCAATGTGAAATCGTATCTAGGAAGATTACGAATTTCATCATTGGGAATAAAATCAAGATTTGCGTAAAAATTTTTCGCAAATTTAAGCATAAAATTTTGAATAGCAGGGAGGGATAAGCTGTGGCGAATGTCATCATTTCTAAAGTACCAAGGAGAGTTTGTTATCATACGAAGTAATTTATTTTCAATTCTATTAATAAAATTAATGTGGTACCTTGCAGCAGAACCCCAAACTGGGCTAGCATAAGTTATAACAGGACGCAAATAGTACATGTAAATGAGCAATTTATTTTCTAAAGAAAGAGGTGAGTTTTTGTTAATAAAAGGGTACAACATGCGAATACAAATATTAACTTTCTTTTATATGATTCATATGATTAATGTAGGTTAGTTTATTGTCGAGATATACTCCCAGATACTTTGCATTAGTAGACCATTTGATTAGTTGGTTAAATAGGTAAATGTTAGGGGGAGTAATTCTTCTCCTTGTGAAAAGTACAGCTTCAGTTTTATCGACATTTATTTTAATACGCCATCTGGTGAGCCAAGCTTCGAGGTGATTAAAGTAATTCATGAAATTAGATTGAATGTTACCAAGTGTTTTTGCTGAGGTGATGACCGCAGTATCATCTGCATAAATACCTAGGGAGATCTTACTGATCTGCGGAATGTCATTGATATACAGGTTGAATAAGATTGGGCCAATCAAGGACCCCTGGGAACTCCTGCGCTGATTTTTCTGTCAGTAGAGATTGCATTGTTTACTTTGACAGAGAAAGTTCTGTTGTGTAGATAAGAATTAATGAGTAAAATTAAGTACGTAGGAAAATTATAGGCAAGTTTATGTATTAAACAAGTTTATGTATTAATCCATCGAGATCATTTCCGTAATGCGTAGAAGTTGATGAGTGGTACTAAGTTGGGGGTGAAACCAAACTGTTGCGGGGTCATTATAGCATATTTATTAATGTGCTTTTTAATTTTCTGAAGAATTACAAATTCAGTAAGTTTGCTGAGGGTGGACAGGAGAGAGATGGGTCGATAACTACTTGGATTAGATGGATCCTTTCCTGGCTTAATGAGGGGAAGAACAATTGCTTTTCTCCAGGAAAGGGGAAGTAAGTTAGTTTTATAATTGCATTGATAAGGTTAGCTATACGAATAATAATATTATGCGGAAGATTTTTAAGCATTTTATTAGTTATGTTATCTGCGCCAGGTGCTTTATTAATTTTAAGATTATTGATATACTCGTATAAAAGAGAGGATTTAACATTAATGATTTTATTAGGATGACCTTTAGAATTTAAGAGGTGGATGGAGTTATTAACCGTTTCATTAGTAGAGGAGTTAGAAAAATTATTTTGGAACTGATCCTGAAGGCTGTCAGCGAGCAAATTTGCTTTGTCTAAATCGTTTAAGACCGGAGTGGAATTTTCATCCTTAAGATTAGCAACCTTAATTTTTGCCCCTTTAATTGTTTAATCGCGAGCCAGATGGAGCCATCAGCTGGATCTAGAGTCTGTAAGCGATTGGTCCAGTTGTTTTGCGTAAATTCTTGTATTGACTTGCGAAGCTTGGCTTGTGATCTATTGTATTGGTTTTTTGAGGAAGGATCGCGGTGCCTTTGCCAGATTTTTCGATTTTTATTTCTATCTGCGAAGAGTTTTTAATATGTGGAGGAAAAAAAGTTGATATTATTATTTCTAACAGGCTTAGAGGAGTTAGTATAAGCATTATGGATGAGGTTTGTTATGCGATTAAGTTCCGCGTCTATTAAGAGGGAAGAATCTAAATCAAGATTATCATTAGAGGGGTTAGAAAGTATACTATTAAATTTTGACCAGTTGGTAGATACATTACGGGTTAGTTCTAGAGTTTCATAGGTTAAGGAAAAGTTTAAGATAACCGGATTATGATCAGAAGACAGCTCAATTAAAGTTTCAATCGAGAATGGAACATGAAAGTTGTTAAGAAGGGTTAAGTCTATGGTAGAAGAAGAAAGGTTGGTGACCTTAGTGGGAGTGGATGGTGCAAAAAATTTCCAGGCCAGTCTGATTGGCCAATTGCACCAGTGCAATGCCTGTGCTATCATCACGCCTACATCTCTTTGTTTCCTTTATTATATGCTCTAATTTATATTAAATAGTTTTTGCATGATGTTTTTTTATCGTCCGACATTTTTCTTCCTAGCGCGCATGCTCATAAGAAACATTGTACCTATTGCGAATGCTTATTTGTAATACTGCACTACTGAGCTATTCCTATAAGCATGCACGATAGGAAGAAACAAATATCGGACGATAAAAAAACGTTATGTAAAAACTCTATTATTTTTATTTTCTTTAGTTATCGTTATATTTTATGCTAAATAAAGAATTTATATTTAATAAATTTGGTTATAACATATTTCTATAAGATTTTTATTTTTTTTTTTGCAATTTATTAATAGTTCTGAATAAAAATCGAAAATATTTTCAAATACCAATCATATTACTAATCATACTCTTCGAGCTTCAAGCAAAACGATGATTGCCATAATACAAAAACATCGTTAAATATTATCTGTAAATATACACAAGGAGCAATATTCTACAGCATAAATATTTATAAGGCTAATGTTATCTAGACGTATCATTGGAGATTTTCAGCAAGTACGGTAGAGATATAAGTGATTCAGCATTACCTATGGCCAGGGCCGGATTTAGATAAAAAGAGGCCCTAGGGCTATTCCACTTATGAGGCCCTTTCACCTCCCATTTTTAACTTTGTAAATTACATGAGAGATATTAAAATACATCATTACTGTCATATATATCAATATGTTAAATGAAACATGTTGTGGTGGGTATTAATTTTATAAAAAATGTGGCACGAATAATTAAAAAAAAAAAGTCGAGAGCTCTTATTTGGACATTTATTCTCAGCACCATATATAGTACTTGTGCAGTTGTTGTGTGTTATGTTTGATTAGTTATTGTACAACAATAACTAATCAAACGTAACACACAACATTTACAAAGAAAAAAATTCAAATAATAAAAATCTTTGACTATGAAAATAAAATATGCAATAAAAATTATCATATTTTCTATCAAATTAAATTACATATATCCAATACATTGAAGATTAAAGCAAATTCAATTCAGATAAATTTATTTCTTAATAATATCAATAGGTCTGTTCCAATATACACTTTATTTATGCAAGAACAAACCAGAGCTTAGTAGCACAAGGCACGTCAATATTAGCCATAGCAATCAGTGAACGTATGAACTATACTTTGGTTCTATCTGGTATATACAAACGAACAGACCCAATGAGACGAACGCGTTGATCTTAACCAATACATTTTTATCTTTGTTTATTAGTCGTATGCGTAGAATTTCTCCTTATTGTCGATTAAGTGTTTTAGTGTTTACTGTTTTTAGTATAGTGTAATTCTAATTTTGCTAACAATTTGAATGTAGGCCCCTCTTGATATTGAGACCCTAGGCTGAAGCCTAGTTAGCCTATAGGAAAATCCGGCCCTGCTTATGATTGACCGCAGAAGCCCCTACTGCTGCATCCATTTTGTGAAATCTAAAATGCTGGAATCTAACTTTATCGCAACCCAATGCGTTAGCAATGTAAGTATGCCAGTTCAAAAGACATATCATGCCACTCTGGGGTTTTAGTTTCAATGTCTAATTACAAGTCAAATATGCTTGACGCAGAAACTCATGATAATTATCATGAGTTTCTGCGTCTGATTTAATTAATCTATTTTAGAAGATGGGGAATTCCAGTCTTTCCTCTAAGATATCTTAATTATTTTCTAGGAAAGACTAGAACTCCCCATCTTCTAGAACAAATTATTGCATTCTAATTATTTGTAGCGTCCATCTTTGGAATACATGATAATTTTCTGTTCGAGTTTTCAAATAGACATTAGAAACTATAATGTTCGGTAGACAGTTTCAAATCTACACATTCATCCACCCTACTTAGCACATACAAGAATGCATTTGTTATTAATTTTTCCTTTTGTTGGTCAAAATTTCCAACCAAGTCAATGTTGTCACAAAATACGGCGTCTTATCTATGGTTGGAACTCCGATTTGCGTTTTGATTTTAATCACAATAAAAACAAATTTAATTTTAAATAGTTAAATTATTAAATGAAATCAAACCAAAATAAAATTAGATGGTAAACATTCGAAAATTAAAAAAAACTGCTTTGCTTTGCATATATCTGGTTGCCACCCCTACCAATAATTCATTGGTCTCTTTCATCTTTAAACCAATCATCTACCTTCCCACACTACACGGAGTCGAACTATTGAAACATCCTCCATTCTTTTCAACCACTGATACACAACAGCAGAAATTTAAGTATATATGTATTAGAATTTCAAAATATTTCATTTAAGGTTTTAGAGCGTGCGTTTTTTAAATATATTGCTTCCTTTCCGTAATGTTGCCCCAAATTTTACTCAATAATTTTACCACAAATGTTTCCTGGAAAACCTGTATAGATATTTTTTATTAATAACGGAGCGTAATTAGTATGTCTAACCTGTGCATGATGTCCAGAAAAGCGATCATGTAAATGATTGCGCTATTATAAAAAAAAAAATTGTTAGTTTATATAGTTAAGTCTTGCTCGTATTATTTTATAGTGCTCGTTCATGAGCTAGTTATCTATTATGTAAATACCTTAAATCCGACAATTACGGAAAAAGTAAATTATTGAATAAAAATTATTAAAAAATGTCACGAGCAATTTAATTCATTTTTATTTTTAACAGGTACCTTTTTTAAAATATGCGACTTTTTATAAAACAAATGAAAAAAGAAAAAGTTATATTAAAAATAGTAACTTGTTTAGAATTTTAACCTACGAGAAAAAACTGGGTGTCACAAATGCATGTAAAACACTGTTATGATAATAAACTAACAAAACACGTTTCTTTCATAAAAAAATTATTAAACCCATTTTTTAATTAAGATGATTTTGTTTATCATAATGTTTTAAATGATATTTTTGTTGCTTCATTTGAATTTTGGACACTGTCTCCCAAATCTTTCTAAGCTGGATTAGGCATAACACAGGTTAGGCAGTTTCAAATGCTTGTCTTATGCTATAAAACACATCACTATCGAAATTTTAAGAAAAATTGTTCCACATCTGACTAGAACACGAAAACAATATTCCCCTATAAAAATAAACAGGACTAAAGCATTTGACTCAAATAATCTTCAGTTTTTAACTCTTACAAGACTGGATTTCAGATGAAACAAAATCGAATCTAAAATGTGAACCTTTAAGAAACAACTAATTACATTTAATCACAATAAAAATAAATTTAATTTTAAATAACTAAGATTTTAAGTAAACCCAGATCAAAAATTAAATCAAATGGAAAGTTTTTTAAATTAAAAAAAAATTGCTTTGTGTGGCATATATCTAACTGACACCCACCTACCAATAATCCGTCGGTCTCTTTCATCTTTCGACCGATCGTCTACCTTCCCACACTACACGGCGTCGAACTATTGAAACATGCTTCATTGTGTTCAACCATTGACACACAACAACATAAATTTAAGTGTATAATTATTAGAATTTCTAAATATGTCATTTAAGGTTTTAGAGTTGTTGCTTTTTTTAAGTAATGCCACTTCCTTTCCATAATGTTGCCTCAAATTTTATTTAATAATTTTACCACAAATGTCTTTGACACAAACCTTTTGCCATGTAATGGCAGTATTCGACTTTTGAACTCTGGCCCTGGGAGAAGGGGAAGAGACACCGTAGATAGGCGCGGGAAAAGAAGGCGACAACGAGAGAGAGGCAGGCTGCAGCAGAAGAATAAGCAGCGAGAGAAGATGATTGTGATGTATTAATAGTTAAACTAAATATCGCTGTATAATAGTGCTTCATTAAATGTCCTTAAAAGAAATACCTTGTTTATTTACTGTGTTTTGAAAATATCCCTAGACAACCCACTCCGGCCGTTATATATTTGTTAGACTGGTAGATTTTTTTTCTACTACCATTTTTTTCAGACTTTTTTTTTTTTTTATGTATTGCTTTTACTAAGAATAAATAAAAACAACATTCTAAAAAAATTTAGAAACTAAACATTTATGTGATATATATATATTACATGTAAAAAAAATTAATTTCGCTATTCTGTTTGGATTCTATCTTAAGACATTTCTATAGCCATCTTGGATTTAATGCAGTAATACTGAAACTTCCAACTGAGTCTAGCTTCAACAATTGTATATTTCCAGATTTTTATTTTTTTTTGTAAATTGTACAATTCGCAATTTCTTATTAATCTGCTGTTTACCCGGTAAGAACAGCAAATAAGGGAATATGAAAAAAAAAAAACGGGTTGCGGATCTGACAGTAAGAGGATCAATAAACTATGTTAGGTAAATTGGATTTGAAACAATAGAAAAACATTTCTTAGTTGATTAGGTCTTGTTAGCATAGCGATATTTTTATTTAGTTTCGTACGATGTTTAAATTTTATTACATTAAAGCTTTCACGATTTTATTATTTTAAAATTATTAAGAAATTTTTTTCATTAATAAATTTGAATAGTTTTCGTCAGAGGAGATATTATGAACTAATTTAATATCAAAGCATTTCTCTAGTTATTACCTAAATATAAGCATTGAATCTAGCCACAAACCTAATAAAAATAAGTATGAAACGTTACGAACTACAATATTTGAATTGATATATTATGAAAAAAAGGAGTGCTTACCTACAAATCAATTAAGGACTTATCATAAAATGAAAGAAAATACTAGTATTTAAGAATGTACAAATAGTAAAAGTTGTAAGTCTACTTTTTTCCTTATTGAACACGTGACTATTCACATGCTCTTATGCTTTATATATAACGTAGCAGAACTTAACAGAAGGTTTTATACCAATTTACAAATTTCAAACTTTTTATAATCATATAATGCAATTTTAAAATTGATAGATTGTTCGAAATTGTTATATTTATGGACAAAACGGGTCTGTTACATATATTATAGATATTTAAAATTTCGATATAAAGAAAGATAATTCACAAAAGACTTCACTTGCTGAAAAACCAATAACCTAATGTAGTATAATATTGAAATTTGCCCATAAATATCTTCTTACATTTAACCTGACCCAAATTACAGTATTTTTAGACATGCAAATCATAATAGTTTCAAGCATCTACCACTTATTTCTGAAAAGTAGTAGTAGCTATACTGATATAAAAGTCTGATCAAAAAGTAAACAGCATAAAAAAATTATAACTTCAAAATTCAGAAAAAAATATTATGGAATTTTTACGATGTTTAAAGTTCGCTGGGGTGTATCTGTCACCAATTGTCTCACATTGAGAAGAAAAGAACTTTTTAACTGAGATATGTTGGTTATATCATAACGCGAGTTAGCCAGAGAATTAGGATTGCCGTACAATTCATGTTCTAGTGCAGGGATGGGTAAACTCCGGCCCTCCGGAAGGTTCTATCCGGAATGCGGATAGAATTTTAATTTGCCGGTCAGAAGCAAATTAAAATAAATATATATTATATATCCCTCTCCTTTTCTACTTTGATTAAATATTATTTTTCTCCCTTTTTTTTCAAAGGACTGATGATCTTTGTACTTTCTCTATTTGGATATTTTTACCATGCCTTTCAACGTAAATTGTGAAGTAGTAAGGTCAGATTTGCAGATTGAATTAATTGAGTTGCAATCTAAAAATGATCACAAGCAGTTATTTCTAAATATGCCAAAGTTAGAGTTTTACAAATCAGTATCGAAAAATAGTTTCCCAAATTTAATATCTCACGCCCAGAAAATCAGTGCTATGTTTGTTTCATCTGATATAGGCGAACAAGGGTTTTCAACTATGAACCACAGAAAGAATTATTTCAGAAGTAATACTAAATAAATAAATAAATATTTTATTCAGCTCTCTCTATATGTGGATTTTTATTCTCCTTATTTTATTTTTCTTTTTCACTTCATTTACTGAGCAGGACATTTCTCTTATAATTTACCTAAAAAGGAACCATCAAGATATAGGCATATGGAGGCTAACTCTGCCAAAATGCCTCAATAATGTCAAAATGTCTGTCTGTGTTTAAACCTTAATAAAATAAGTATGAAACGTTACGAACTGTAATATTTGAATTGTTATATTATGTAAAAGGGGTGCTTACCTACAAAACAATAGAAAAGTCATAGAAAATAGTACGACTTAAAAATAATGAAATGGTAAAAATTGAAATTCTGCTTTTTTCTTTATCAAGCACATGACTAGTCACATGCTCTATATATAACGTAGTAGAACTTAACGAAAGGTTTTATTCCAATTTACAAATTTCAAACTTTTTATAATCATATAATGCAATTTTAAAAGTGATAGATTGTTCGAAATTGTTATATTTATGGACAAAACGTGTCTGTTACATATATTATAGATATTTAAAATTTCAATATAAAAAGAAGGATAATTCACAAAAGACTTCATTTGCTGAAAAAACCAATAACCTAATGTAGTACAATATTGAAATTTGCCCATTAATTTCTTCTTACATTTATCTTGAAAACTAGCTATCCATCAATACGTCTCTATCGAATCAAGACACCCCTATACTCTAATATGGGCAATGCTAGGTGTTTTAGATAGTTAGTCATAAAGAATTGTATTGAATGGTCGGCAAAGCATTATAAAAACAAAAGATATTTCGACATAATTGTAACTAGAACTAAAAATGTAGAATATAGCTTCTGAAAACCTCTAAACCTTAATCAAGAATAAATATTGTAACGTATCTTAAATATTTAACTTATCTATGGTGTGGTTCGGTGTTTAATGGTTTGTACTAGTAAATAGCAAACTCTTCAGTATTAAATTAGCAACACCGAGATTGAAAAGTTGTAGAATTACAGTATTTTTAGACATGCAAATGATAATAATTTCAAGCAGCTGCCACTTATTTCTGGAAAGTAGTAGTAGCTGTACTGACATAAAAGACTGATCAATAAGTAGAAAAAAAAGTGATAAGAATGTAGGAGGTTCAGTACGTGATCCCGAGATTAGAAAGATTTGAAGAGATCGGAAGGAAGTGAAGTAATTTGACCAGGAGCGATGGAGGCCCGCAAAAAATGAATGGTGGAGGAGAATGGAGCGTGATGAGATGATGGACTACTCCGTTCTGGAAAATGCACCAGGAGATAGTAATCCGGAACTTATGGATACAACGTGTGCGGCAACACAATCGGAGCGATAGGCCACGCCTACATTTCCCGAAAAGCAATCAATTTATCTGACGAAGAACGCTGAGCACGCATATCCAATGTGATCAAGAAGAACGGCCTTGCACAGAATCTCTACGATGCATACGCTGCAGCGCTGACTGGATATTCTCCCGATGATGATGACCTTAAAGAGATAAATATACTCCAAGATGATCTCCAGCATACAATGAGGAGGTAAGCAAACTTGAGCTTTGTCCATTGTCATCTTGTAAAAAACATAAAATTAAAAAATTTCACTCTCAACTTAAGCGCAATACTGCCCATCTAAATAATCAAGAACATGATAATGACGGTTTTACTATACCCTCCAAAAAGCTCATTGCTAGGGCCAATTGTGCTAAAAATCCTCAATATTTAGTTGAGACCAAAAATTCGTTTGACAAACTTAAAGTAGACGAACAGGAGGAGCAGGACTCTGATACCACGCCTATAGTTAAGAAAATGCCACCCATTACGGTCAAGCCAACAAAAAATCTAAAAACTATGCTTGCCAAATTTGACAAATTTTTTGAAAGTAATGTTACCATCAAAATTGCGCGTGAGAGGATCAAGATGTTTCCCTTCGTCGAAGATCAGCACAGGGCTAAAACTAGATATCTAGCAGAAAATTCCATCGAGATATTTTGTGATAACGCCTATAAATCAACGTCCTATAAACGTTGTTATTAAAGGCCTCTACGTTAAAACTCTTGATAATGAAATCAAAAATGAATTAGTTAATCTAGGCTACTCTGTTGACAAGGTAACGCAGTTAAAAAAGATCTAAAACCAAACAGCCTCTACCAATCTGGCAGATTACCCTTGCTAGGGAACAAAAAGCATGGACATTTTTAAACTAGAACGATTGCTATACTGTTCTGTAAAAGTTGAGAAATTTAACTTACGACCAATGATCCTCCAATGTTTTAACTCTGGGTTTAAACCTTGGTGTTTTAAATTGGTAAAGAACACTTCCATAAGGGGTGCCCAATTGAAGGGAAGCTTGAGGTGGCAAAATGCATTAATTACAACGCTACAGGACACTTAGCAACTTGGAGGGGCTGCCCCAAATTTCCAAAGATAAATACTAACTCTAACAGACAGACTGCCTATCCCAAAGTTATTCCTCCTTGACAAGTTACCCCAAACATTAGTTTTGCTTATATGCAGATATGCTTAAAAACAACGTAAATGCAACTGCGACTGCAGCTGTACATCTTCAACTTTTGTAAATCAAAACCAACCAAGTTCACTACCTGGCATTGAAGATCTCAATTTATTCCAAAATGCTATTATATTAATGAAAGAATTCATTTATCTTTTACTGATATAAAAAATCTTCCAAATTTACTCAATCATATTAATTCAACCAACAATAAGGCTGACAAGATGCAAGACTTTGCCAACTGTATGCGCTCCAAACCATCTAACAATGTCACGTAGTGACTGTTAGTTACAGTTTGGTTACAGGTGACTATGTTGGTTACCCCCTCCCCCTAGTCTCTGCTCTTCCATCGCTCACTTGCAACTGACCTTGTACGAATCGCAGATTTCCCCGGCATTACCAGTTCATCCTCTCTTTACAAACTGCTCTGAAACGTTTTTGTTATTTTTAACTAGTTTTCCTTTCTGAATTAGATTAACCGATTGAAAGTCTTTTTTTATTTTTATTATTTAAGTTCTCTTTCAAACTACGTTCAGTTTGTAATTCTTAAAATTCAAACTCTGAATAAATTTTTGCTTTATTATTTTTATTATGAAATTATAATTAATAATTATTCAATACTTTATTGAGAAAAAAACTTCTCTTGTCCATATATTATTATCTCTATTTTAATTGTTTATGTTTAATGCAATGGGCTTAAAGCTAAAGTAACTTCCCTTTCATATGAAAAAGAAGCAGCTAACGGTCACCTAGCAACCAAGGAGCTCCGTCAATCTACAAATCGTCGTCGTCAAACATCCTTGCTAAGCAACGAAGGCAAAGATGTAAGAATTGCAAATGCAGGAGATTTCATGTAAACTGCATTTAGTTTTTTTATTTTTATAGATTTTTCCAAATTAATATTCAATAGTTATTGTAGAATCTTTTCATTTAATTTTTCGATTGATACAATGTATTGTAAATTATCAATCATTTAAAATTAAAACTATTTTATTGTGATTAACACATCTTCGAAAATTCCATCAAACCATTTTTTTTTTTTTGAAATTCCTTGAATTGGTCGCTTACCAATTTTCCACACAATCTGAAAAAAAATTTAAAGTCAAGTTCTACTTTTTTTCGCCATATTGCAGAAAGTCCTTTATAAATAATTTTCGTTCATTTTTTAAGTTCATCTGGCGCCATCTATTGGTAGATACATGCAAAGTAAATAAAGAAATAACTAAAAAAAATGAATTAAAATGTTTAAAAAAAATGCATTACTTGAACTTGAGTGGATGAATAAAAAGTATTTTATGAACGATTGAAAATCTGAACAATATATATATAGGGAGAGTGTGAGCTAATAGAAGGAATTGAATAAATAAGACACCAGTCTTCTTAACAAAGGTAACTAGGTTGGAATTCCAGCAAAAGAGCTGTAGATGTGCAATATATTGGATACTAGGGATCGGTATGCAGGAAGGTCAGTTTTCAGTTAAATACAAGAAAAAGCCTGAACGGTCTAGTCAAAGGTGACATACTGGTTCGAATGTCAATATAGGCAAGGAAAGTTGTTCAAAATACAATGTTTAGACATAAATATCAGGCCAAAGAGAAATCCAAAATACAATGTTTAGATAGAATAGGCCCTATAAAACTTTCGACTAAAAGTCTTTATTCTAGAAGATGTGGATTTGGAAGTATACCATGACGATAACTTGTGAAACATGGATTTCTGAATCAAGAGAACGCCATTGCTCCACTCTGTTAGAAACCCCTTGAATTGACCACTTGAAAATTTTCCACACAACACAAACACACATTTGTATTTAAAGAAGCTCCTTGGCTACAAGATAGCAGCAAGCCTCTACCAGGGGAAACATCAGGTGAGGAGATAAATGCAGTGCATGAGATAGCAGCAAAGTAGAAAAAGAAAATTGGTCTTTGTGGTGGCGATTTCTTTCTTGAGCATTGGTGATGCTGATAATATAGCATGGTGGCAGCCGAAGGCTACTATCCTGGAAAAACTTCAGACGAGGAAAAATATACAGAAGGCAATGAAACGATTTGTGATGGTGCGAAGCAGCCGCTAGCTTCTATCTTTAGTTGGAGTCCTTTGAAGTTATGAGAGATAACTTCAATCGCCACTAACTTTCAATGTCTAATACATTGAAAAAGAAAGTAGATAAAGACTAATAGGTGACTTGCCGCGATATATGTATATATACACTAGTTGACCCGGCAAACGTTGTTTTGCCATATACATTATTTCTATAAAATATTTTTTAGTTAATTAAAAAAAAAAACTAACTTACTATAAGTGTGTTGAAATGTGGTTATGATTGGAAGAGGAATGGAACGTTGCAGACAATGACGGCGTATAAAATGATAATACACTAATCATTTAATTATTTCATCCTTTATATTTTATTAAATTAATAAATATATTTCAAATTACATTATATAATAGGTGTATATGCATCAAAAATAGTTATTTACATATTTACTACTAATAATGGCAATTAAAAATAATCAACATCAATCTCTAAGTGCAATGGAGTGTACGATATTTTTGGTTAGTCCGTCTTTAGCCAACACAAACAAACTGGATGGTTTACCCACACGCGAACATTCCACGTATAGTTGTCCGTGGGAAAACATGGTGCTCCCAAATCTAAGCCACAAACAGACATCGTTTGGCCTTGCGACTTATTGATTGTCATTGCGAATGCCAATCTAATTGGAAATTGAATACGTTTGAATTCAATTGGCACATCTGTGAGA
>BPLR01010212.1:0-48611 GCA_021605095.1 Caerostris extrusa
ATAGTAACTCATTCTGTTTCAATTTTCACTCCAAAAAATTGTCTATAGTGGGTCTACATCTAATATGGGGATATGTAATTTTAGATGCGGCCCGCGGAGTTAGGATGCATTTCCAGAGTGGCCCGCAAGATCATTTGGGTTGACCACCCCTATTATATACATCTGCGCAATGAAGAAATTTGATTCTGCCTGAAAGATGGCTGATGCAACAAAAGGACTCTCGATTGAAATGTTATTTTTGTGGAAAACAAGAGCTTGTTTATTTTTGTACGCGGACGGAAACGTGAGTAAAAAGGCGCGCGGATGTTGCGCGTGAATCACGGGTCTCCTGAGCGTTCGACATCCTTCCCCAAAACTCATCCCCACCTCCTGGTCGTTGACTCTCTTCTGGCAACAGGTGCGTCGTTTTTTCGGAAAACAGCGTCGCTTTCTCTGCGGCCCGAAAAAACTGGAGCGACGGATATTTCTCCAGCGGAGTCTTGCCTCTTTCCGAATCCATTGAACTTTGGCTTCCGACGCTTTCTGGAAAGTCTATTTCTGAATCGGAAAGATGCAAGTGAGTCCCGTATTTGGACTCACGTTTCGCGAAATCATAACAACAGGTTGCGTTGATTGCCCCAAATATGTGGAATAACAGATATGTCACAACATTGCAGAGAAAGTGGTATGATTTCGAATCTGTATTGACAGTTTGTGTCGACACATATCCCACTTTAAAAGCTGCAAGCCATAATATTTACATCTCCCGTCTATCAAATCCAGAGTCGATTTTTTTTTTATACCAATTCGCAATTTTTTCAGTATTTTTATTAATAGTACCGGCGGTTCCATGGATGTTTGTATTGGACTCCATGAATTTCTAACTATTTCTTGTTTTATGGGGTAGGGCTATCAACTCCCACCCAACACTCTACAATCGAAGGGGGGCCTAACTTCCGCTCTGGCACTTGGTACCACAGGCTTCGGGTTCGGTTGATTCGGTTAAATCCCGGCGATTCCCTGGTTGTTTGTAGGGGTGGGGAATACATTTTAAACCGTAGGTCCCAGTTTCATTCGACTACTATACTACTACACAACACCACATCACTGTGCCTAGACCTGAGTTGCCCCTTTACAGTTTGGGAATGATGTGGGTGAAAGAAGTCTGATTGGGCTCTGTGACTCTCTACGGTCATAGGAGATCGGGACCTGAGGCTTAAAATGGATTCTGAACCACTACAAACATCCATGGCATCGCCATGATTTGAACCCGAAACCTGTGATACCAAGTGCCAGAGCGCCACACTCGGCCATCAGATTCTGAGTTTCATTTGACTGTAGAGCGTTGGGTGGGGAGTTGGAAACCTATCCCGTAAAAAAAAAGAAATAGTAGTCTAGAAATCTGCCAGCGAACAGATGGCCTTGGCCCACCTTAGCCCCAAAGTGGGCCAAGGCCATCTGTTCATCATCATCGGCGCAACAGCCCCATGGTGGGCCAAGACTGCTTATTGATCTGCTTAATGGCAGACCAATTTCGAGACAGGAGATGTTTTATTTTTATGGCATAGAGTTGTCAGTCCTATGCACAACCTTCTACAGTCATATTAGACCCGGATTTACGATTTGAAGTAAATTTCGAACTACAAACATCATCATTATCATCGATCCAATAATAATAATGATGATGACTATGAGTTTTATTAACGTGATCTTTACTAATAAATTTAGAGAATTTGTGAATTAAATTTTGTGACATTTATTGGACGAGCATGTATTTATTTTTTACACAATTTTAAAGGTTTTTTACACAATTATTTGTTTATTGGTGTGGTGGATTATTTGTTTATTGGTGTTGTTATTTGTTTTTTAATCAATTGTTTCTGTTTTGTTTTTTTACACAATTATTTGCACTCACTTAAAGATATCTTTGTACTCTAAATTTGTTTACAAAAAATACATACAACCTTTAAAAAGATAACAGTACTAACAGAGTATTTTTTTTTTTTAAAAATTTTAAGGTGTAGTATTTGGGGCCTGCTGCCAAGTGACAATTGCCACAGGTTTTGGGTTCGAGTCCCAGCGGTGCCATGGATGCTTTATTTGCTCGGAATCCACTTTAAACCGTAGGTCCCGGTCTAATAGGGTTGTGGAGCTTTGGATATAAGGCTATCTCGTAAAAAGAAAACATCCAAGGCTGACATACCATGGGTCCAATCTAAAAGACTCATGCAAATTTTCTTAAAAATAATATTCTATAAAAATAACAAAACCAAGTCTAGAAATCTGTCAGCTTTAATTTCGAAATCTGTCAGCAGATGGCCTTGGCTCACCATGGGTCTGTTGCGCCGATGATGATTTGTATTTATCGTAATTTAAAAAGACATCTTCGTATTGCAAATTTTCTTACAAAATATATATTCTATAAAAATAACAAAACCAATGCAACAGGTCCTCTGGCGCTTGGTACTACAAGTTTTGTGTATCAGCGGTGCCTTGGGTTTTTGAATCCACTTGAAACCGTAGGTCCCGGTCTAATAGGGTTGTGGAGCTTTGGATATAAGGCTGACAACCCAATCTCGTAAAAAGAAAACATCCAATGTCTCGAAATCTGTCAGTAAGCAGATGGCCTTGGCTCACCATGGGTCTGTTGCGCCGATGATGATTTGTATTTATCGTAATTTAAAAAGACATCTTCGTATTGCAAATTTTCTTACAAAATATATATTCTATAAAAATAACAAAACCAATGCAACAGGTCCTCTGGCGCTTGGTACTAAAGTTTTCGTGTATCAGCGGTGCCTTGGGTTTTGAATCCACTTTAAACCGTAGGTCCCGGTCTAATAGGGTTGTGGAGCTTGGATATAAGGCTGACAACCCAATCTCGTAAAAAGAAAAACATCCAATGTCTTGAAATCTGTCAGTAAGCAGATGGCCTTGGCTCACCATGGGTCTGTTGCGCCAATGATGATTTGTATTTATCGTAATTTAAAAAGACATCTTCGTATTGCAAATTTTCTTACAAAATATATATTCTATAAAAATAACAAAACCAATGCAACAGGTCCTCTGGCGCTTGGTACTACAAGTTTTCGTGTATCAGCGGTGCCTTGGGTTTTGAATCCACTTGAAACAGTAGGTCCCAGAGTAATATGACTGTAGAGAGTTGGGCTGATTGTAGATGTAAAGATATGATTGTAGAGGTTGTCGCGCCATTGAAGAAGAAATTAACAGGTTCCAAATTATTATAGAGCAACTTAAAACAAGTAAAAAATCTAATCCTAAGAATGCTGTATTTTAAATTCGTTTATTCTTATTTATTCTTCATCATAGAATAGCTTTTATAAGATCTTCTTTCATTGTGAATCCAAGATAGCTTTTTATAAGTCTCAGTACTGTCAAAAGTCTATCGAAACTTAATTGATTTGCTGCTAAAACCGCCACTGTCTTTGCTACTGGTTGTATTATTGAAGCGTGCAATTGAATTGTCTCTTTTGAACATTTAATTTTAACATTAATGCTGGAAATTTTGAAAAATAAAAAACTCCGTCTCCCCATCTCTAATTACACCAACTCTGCGGAAAATTAAACACCTTGTTTATAGATGGAAACAGATAAATTGATTATGTGTAGTGGTGCCAATCAAATATACGCAACGGAAAGCAATTATATAAGAGCAAAATTCAAATATTATTGTGGGAAGCACACAACATTTAATTATTTAAGCACACAAAATTAAATCTCATTTATTCTCTAACATAGAATAGATCCTGTAAGATCTCTTTTCAGGGTGGACCCAAGATGGCTTTACATAAACCTCAGTGCTGAGTTAAATCTCTCCACACTTACTTGGTTTTCTGCCAAGCTCTTTGCTACTGGTTTTGTTATTGAATGATACAATTAAATTGCCTCCCTTAACATTTAATTTTAAAATTTCTCATAATTTTGAAAAATTTATTTTGTTTTCATTATTATAGAGTACGGAGTCGGAGTTTCATATCGAACTCCTGACTTCGAATCCCGATTCATTCAAAAATTAACCGTCTTCCGACTCCGACTTCCCCAATCTCTGCTAAAATCTATGGAGAGACTTTCAGGTTTATGGATTTAACGTGCCAATACCTAATCGAATCGCGTTACTTAGGTTCAAAACCATGCATCCTTGGAATGCAGTAAGTACATCTTCCAGAAAAAAAAAAAAAAAACCTTCAAAGAGACAGGAAAGCCCGTGTCCCCGAGGTGAGAGAAGTGTCGTCGGTTGTGAGCGTGTGAGGAGAGAGATCCCCATTGGCTGTCGCCCGCTTTCATTCATGAAACGCGAGGGAGGAAGAGGCTCCCATTCACGATAAGGCGCGGAAGTCGGGCGGCGGAAGGAAGTGGTGTGACGCACGCAGCGAGGAATACTGAATATCGACACCCGTAATAGCCGCCCTTTTTCAAATTAGTACTAAAGTTAATGTTCAGATCGGTGCACTTTCGTTGGAAAACACGTAAGATTCTGAGTTCAACGTGGAGGAAGGAAATTTGTTTATGTAAACATCGGTGAGCCAAGTGTTTCTACTTAGTATGCCATGGCAAAGGTCAATTGCCTTACCTTGCCTCAATATGCAGCTAGATTGAAGGGACTACAAGGTTTGAATCCGCTAGTGGCACTCGTTATGATCATTGCTTTCGTAAATGAGGTGACTGTGACAATGTGTGTAAAGCCCCTCGAAGTTATAGTCTGATTTCCTAATGGGAGTGTTCCATGTTTTCTCCCATACGACATGCAAATGAGGGACAATTATATGAAAATGTTTTTTATATTTTATTTAAAAATGTCCTCCAGGAAAACACTAGCGTCCTCTCAACAACCATCAGGGGCTGAACGTTGTATACGTAAGGACCATTATTTGAATCCTCCCTGATGGCCAAGTGACTAGCGCTCTGGTTCTCAGTGTCACAGGTTTCGGGTACGAGTCCCGGTGATGCCATGGGATGCTTGTAGTGGTTCTAAATCCACTTTGAACCGTTGGTCCCGGTTTAATATGACTGTTGAGCGTCAGGCGTAGGGCTGACAACCTTATCTCATAAAAAGAAAAACATCTCCTGTCTCTGAAATCTGCCTTGAGGCCGACAGCTTTGGCCCACCATTGGGCTGTTGCGCCACTGATGATGATAAGGGAGGTAAATAGTCCTAGGTATAGAAAAGCGGTGTATAAAAAGTGAAGATAATTGCCTCGAATTTGCTAATTGCAAGGGAAAAAAAAACCAAAATATTGATTTTCGATGCTTACACGCACAGTTAAGAAGCCCTCGAATCTCCTCGATCTCCTCTGCAGTGCTGGGAATGGATGCCGTCAGTGGATTCGAACCCGAGATCTTCTTCAAGCTATTTGTGCATGTTACCACTAGGCAACGAATCGAACGCGGAGCTTTCTTTGAAACGAAAAATTGTCAGTTATCGCAACACTTCAATTTTATTTCATTTATTATTATTATTCAGCATCGTTAAGATAAGTGCATACCACGAACAGTCCACTGCCGGACTTTAAAGTAAGGATATTGTCTTTCGCAAGGGTTTTAAAGGGTAACTACGTTGTATGTGTGTTGTATGGAAGCCTGAATGTAGATGCGAAATTCTATTAAACACGTTGTCCCTATTGAAGGTAAGGCTCTTTGCTTCGAAGTTGAATACCCCCCTCCCCCCTGACGGTAACTGCGCACGTTACTACTGGGCAAGTTCGATATTTTATTTATATTGAATTTAAGTGTTCATTCAATAAATTAAATTATTATAAATATAGAACCTAATATACACTTGTTGAAACAGTTTATCAGGGCTGCGGTGCAGCAGACACATTCGAATGGGATAATCCTGCACTTTTTAAATAAAGGTATTTTATCAAAACACATATATAATTCACAAAATAATGTAATTAACAAGTTTAATTAATTATAACGAGTGGTAAAAAAAAAAAAAACTGAGGCCTGATGGTCGAGTGACCAGCACTCTGACATTCGGTTTCAGGTTCGAGTCCCAGCGGTACCATGGACGGTTGTAGGGGTTCGGAATCCATTTTAAGCTGTAGATGCCGGTTTAACGTGACTATTACTACTAGTACACCATATCACATCATTATGGCTAGAGCTGAGTGGCCTCTACAGTTTTGAATGATGCTTAAAGTGAATTCCGAACCACTACAAACAACCATAGAACTGCCGGGACTCGAAACTGAATTTAATTTCATCTTTTTGATTACTATGATAGTTGGTGCCCAACTCAAGACTCTGTGGCAACATACGTATGGAAAATTCCTCAACAGCATCTCCGTTGTTGAGCATTAGGCTGAGGTTCAATTCACTGGGGGCCTTGTTGTACGGACTGTTTTTCAAAAACGAGGAGACTCGATGGCGGTTGATGTTCAGCTTCTTACCTCGGGAGTCGAACTACTTGGTGGGATATTTTCGGAATCCATTTTAAACAGTACGACTCTGTCTAAAATGACTGTTGGGCGTTTGGCTAACAACCCTACCGCGTAAAAAGAAAACATCTACTGTCTCGAAATCTGCCAGTACAGGCGGACGGCATTGGCTCATCTTCGGGCTGTTGCGCCAATGAAGAACGAATTATGAAGAATGAATTATTGCATTTCATAAAACCAAAATGCTTTCAACCACCCTGATTTTTTTTTTTTTATATCCATTTACGAAGGATAAAAACTCGTAACTAGAAATCCAATTTGAAGCAGGGAAAAAATGAGTGGACCTTCACCATTAGAAGCGAGAAAATGCAACGCACGTACCAGTTTCGAGTGCATATCAATATCAGCACGAAATATCAGAAAATTATTGTTTCATTACGTAATTACATGACATGCTATCACAAACAATTAAATCTTAAAAAAAGAAAATAATAAGGAGTAGAATCCGAAGTGAATGAATGAAGACAGTACAAAAATAAATCGATAAAATCAAAGAGTTCTTATTGGTAGTTGTTCTCTGGTCGCTCTGTGATTGGCTGACAAACTGAAGATCTCTGTAGACGATATTCTTTTTTTCCCCCCAATATACGATGAATTCTGTGCTGTCGGATTTATTTTCCAACATTAGGAAAAAAAAGAGATCCTACAGTGAAATTCACTTTCTGCATTCAAATGGCGTTGAATGGCTCTAGAAAATATAGAATTACATCGATGTCATCAGCAAGACATTTAAATGTCGAAACTATAATATCGAATTAAAAACGGAATTATAATTCTGAAAATTTTGCAAAATTTCTTGGAACCGTAAGGCGGCGTACGGTTTTGATGTAAAAGAAGTTAGAGATATTATTATTGTGCAAATATTGAGGATTTTATTTTATTTTCACTTGAATTCGCCTGTTTATTTTGAAATCATTTAATTTTGGACGAAATGTTGCATGTAACATTTGTCAATCAGAAAAGATAAATCGACTAAATAATTATCAATACATAAAGTTAATAATACATATCAATTCGATAAAAAAGAAATTATAGATTAATTTTCGTTCATATTTCTCATAGAATAATCATAGAATAAATTTATCATAAAAAATTTAAATTTATTAGAACTTATTATATATTATCTAAAAATATCTAAAAATAGCTAATGCAAGGGTTACTCTTAAAAGTCATATCGAAAAACAATGGCATCACTTTAACAACCTTCGGTGGTTATACGTAGCATACGTGTAATTCGTGGTATACACGTAACTCACCGATGTTCAATAATCAACGTCATCATCTACGCAACAGCCCCATGGTGGGCCAAGACCATCAGCCTGCAGGCAGATTTTGAGATTATTATTATTATGAATACCGGATGGCCGAGTGACCAGCACCTGGCGCTCAGTGTCACAAGTTTCGGGTTCGAACCAGGTGGTGTCATGCCACTTTTATCTAAAAAATTTATTATATATAAAAATACATTTATCATAGAATAAAATTTCACTTTCTTTTCTTTTTCTTTTTATTTTTTTCTGGAATTACAGATAAATAACATGTAATCCAATCGGTAATCGTCAACTAAATTACTGGGTTTTTCAAAGTACGTTCGGTTTTACCATGCATTGTAATGGTGAAAACCGAAATTATTTGCTTGCTAAGCCAATTGAAATACGCGTAAAACCTGACGTATACCAAATAGAATGCATATCAAACTTTTTCATAGGAAATAAAGGGAAAGTGATTCAATTTCCGTAAAATATATATTATTATTGACAAGTTATACATTGATGGGATAGTGTAGATTAATGTAAACACTGTTTCATACTAAAAGACATAAATACAAAAAGTCGTTACTTATATTATTTAATTTTCTATTTTTGGACTATTTTTTTTTCAACTTGATTGAGGATCACCAGACTTGAAATTTATTGAAATTCTGTCAAAAACAACTTTGCATCTGCCTTCTCTTCAGAATAATTTAAAAACATGGCATAATCTGGTCCTTCTAGAACAATGCTGTCGCTTGTTTAAGTGGTACTTATTGTCGAAATTTTTATTTTCATTTATTTGACACACATTAATTTGAGACGAAAGCAAGTCATATTTGAAGAAATGTTTTGTAAAAAATCAAATTTTTACAAAACATTACGTCCAAACAAGACGTTATCAAGTTGGACTCATTTCATTGCTGACGTATATCAAGGTTTTACTGTACTATAAAAGTTTAAAATTAAATTTCGTCTTATGGAGAGTGTCTATACCGAATATAGAAATAATAAATTCGTGGGCTGGAAAATCCTTCCATTAGGCTCGATGGAGAGGATTAAGTAGATTACTTAATGCTTTCCTTGAGAACACAGTAAGGATGCAGTGCATCAGTTATATTCCTTAACATTCTTGATGCTCCTAAAGTATCGCTAGATCTACTACATGGCTTCCTAATGGTGAATATGCCCAATATTTGGCATTTGGGAACAACACCAAAAAACATTTCAAGATTAAAATTAAACAAATATTCCAAGTTTTAATGACTTGATCATACGATGCTTTTATTTAAAACTACTGTGTCCAAAAAGTAAGACCAAGTTTCAATTTAAAATTACCGGGGTTGCTGGCACTGTCCTTGACATCTGTGTGAAATTTGAAGTCAAAATATTCATTAGTGTTTGAGTTACGCTTGGCTTTTTAGAGGCGCTAAAATTAATTCCGGCGATTTTTGAAATGTCTGAATGAATTGATCAAAGAACTTGCATTCAATTTTGTTTGCGGAAAATGTATAGAATGTTGCAGAAGGCATTCGGTGAGCATTCCTATATTGGAAAGAAATGTTCACAAGTGGTATAAACAGTTCAAAGAAGGCAGAGAACGCGTTGAAGTCGAAGAGCCCTCTGGTCGACCATCCATCTCAACCGACGAAGCTCACGTCCAAAAAAGATTAAAGATTTGGTGCTTGCAAACCGTCGATTTACAATCATAGACCTTGCTGAGGATGATGGAATTTCAGAGGATCGGTCAGTTCCATTTTGGGCCTCAAACGCGTCAAATCTCGATTGGTACCGAAAACACTGAATGAATGCTTTGAAGGCCATCCCCTGCCGCTGACTTTTTAGCACGCATTGAGGATTGGAAAAAAAGTTGGCATAAGTGCATTGTGTCCGGAGGGGATTACTTTGAAGGCGATGAAATAAATTTGGAAGAATAAATAAAGAGTTTTTGAAAAAAAAAAATTGGTCTTACTTTTTGGGCACAGTAGTAAATGTTTGATATCTATCCATATGGCAAAAATTTTGCGCACGCACGCGCGTTGTTATCTAAACAAAGGTAATATATCAAAACAAAAATTTTTCCGTCCAAACAAGACGTATATCAAATTGGACTTATTACAAAGCGGACATATACTGAGATAGCAGCAGAAAAACGGGTGGTCGGTTAATAAGAGAGCGTCATTAGCATGGCAAGGATTGTTCCGAGTTGGAGACCTTGAGGTGCCATGGAGCTCCTGTCGCCAAACGATTGTGGATGCGCTCTCTTGGAACGGAGCCCATTGTCATCCCCCTTCGAAGGGAGAGTGCACTGCCCCCACCTTGCCACGAGACCTTTGCATTCCTTGAGATTCGACAGGCGATAATTTTTCATTGAGCATTTCACCCATCGCCATTTTCTCGGTATTGAAAACAAATATAATTACAATAAAAATTAAATTGAAATACTTGCAGAACTTACTTGAGAACATGTATTATTTATCTCTTCAATGGAATTTGTAATATCAAATATGTAATACCAAATTTTGAGAGAAATAACTTTTGGTCACTTTACTAATTTTTAGGTGACATATTAAACTCTTTTTTTTTAGACACCCTCCTCTATTTTAATAAAGAAAAATAGGGTTGCCCTTCATGATAAATAACTCTTCATGGTAACTTTGATATTACTATAGGGTTTAATTTTATATTCGTAATGAGGAACAGCTGAGTTTATTTGTAGTACTTGAAAACTTGGAATAATCTCGAGTTTGTCATTCAATTTCCTTAAGAAGGGACTCAATGGGTGAGTGACTAGCGCTCTGGCGCTCGGTGGCATAGGTTTCGGGTTCGAGTCCTGGTGGTTTCATTGGTGTTTGTAGTGGTTCGAATCCACTTTAAGCCGTAGGTCCCGGTCTCATATGACTGTAGATCATCACGGAGTCAAGTTAGACTCCTACCTACGTGTGCTCCATCACAACAGAAGATACCCTCTTTGCCCTTCAACCATTTGTCCATACGGGTTCGTGGGCTGGGTCTAGATGTCTACTAAGTGGGATAAAAATCAACAACAAAACATTTCCTAAAGAAATGACTATTTATAATTCCGAAGTCGGTTTTTGAATCATAAATTAATTATTTTTTATACTGACATAGACTTTTTATTAATTCATTTAACTCATTCTCTTTTTTCTAGTGTAAAATTTTAACTTTTAAATAATTCGTCAACTTTTAAATAATTATCATTTACATATATAATGTTTCTTATCCCACTTGGTCGACAGCATCATCTAGACCAGGGTCTCCAAACTTTTTCGGTCGCGGGCCAAAAATGGAAAAAAAAGTTTGGCGGGCCAAGAAAAATTTTGCTAAAATTTTAAAAACAATATACAAGTATTATAATTTAAATGTGTTAACGAGCAGAATGAAATCGAGATTTCATTTTTTAAAAGTTCCTTATAGTGAGAACCTCACTATAAGGAATCACAAATGCTCATCTGTCAGTCTACTTCTGAAATAATTCTTTCCAAGATTCATAGTTGAAAACAGCATATATAAGATGAAGCAAACAAGCACTGATTTTCTGGCCGTGAGATACTGAATTTGGGAAACCTACTTTCGATATTGATTTGTAAAACTCTAACTTTGGCATATTTAGAAACAACTACTTGAGATGATTGTTAGAATGTAACTCAATTAATTCAACCTGCAAATCCTTTCCGATTGAAAGCTGTCTGTGCTTGCTATTTCCGTCGATTTATGTTTTGTAGAACAAAAATAGAGAAAGCAAAAAAAAAGATCATCAGTCCTTTGAAAAACAGGAAAAAAAAAAATATTTCATCAAAGTAGAAAAGGAGATGGATATATAATGTATAAATTTATATTTCTTTTAATTTGCCTCTGACCGGAAAATTAAAATTCTATCCGCGGGCTGGATTTGGCTTCCGGCGGGCCGTAGTTTGGGACCCCTGATCTAGACTAAATCCATGAACTCATGTATTTTCATGAAAGAACGAAAGCGGGAGAGCAGCTTCTGTTGTGATGGAACACCCGAAGGCAGAAGTCTGACTTGGCTCCGTGACACTGAAGAAGGATGACAGTGCCTTCCTGGAGGATTTTTAGGAGGAACTGCTCCATATTTGCGTATCGTATGGGAGAAACCTGGAAAACTTCCAACAGATAGTACGACTAAAGAGGCAAGAAGCTGAACATCCCAAACGCCATCGGGTCTCCGCGTTTTTTGAAACAGTGTCTACAACAAAGTCGACAGCTGGATGAACCACAACCCTAATGCACGTTGCCACTAAGCCACGAGTTGGGCATATATAAATATATAGTCATTGCATATTTCGTATTCTTACGTTTGTTCGCTCTACAGTCATTTTGTGCACACTTTAGGCTAATTAGATGGGGACCCACGGTTTAAGGTGAACTCGAACCCCTCACGAACATCCATGTCTCCGTCAGGATTTGAACCTTGTGGTACCAAAGACCAAAGTGCTAGCCAGTTGTCCATCAGGCCGCTCGTTTCTTCTGACATATCTTTTCATTTTTGAATTAATATCTTTAACACACACACACACACACACACATATTTATATATATAAGAATTCACTTTAAACCGTAGGTCCCGGTATAATAAGATCGTTGCGGGGGCATTGTGACTCAGCGTCCGTGGCTTATCTTCAAGTTACACGCGCCCCCTGGGTCATGCAAAGGAGTAACGTGTGCAGCGCTTGCCTTAAGGCATCCAAAACCAAGCTGTCTAAGTGTTTGCCAGCTGCATTAGAAAGAAATATATATATATACATATAATACGCAACATATTAATACAAAAATGAAAAAGATATTTAACAAGGATGAACTAATACATATAAACATAGACATAACATGATCAGTAGATCATGTCTTATGCTATGAAGAGATATTCTGAGCCCTCAGTTCTGGCGAGTAGTATTTCCAGCGGACATGTCCGATGACACGAGCGACTACAGGGTTGCTCGGCTACCTGCAACGGCGAGACCTTGAGAGACGACCTTGGCGCTGAAACAAACGGCCCTGTCATTGTTTAATTGCGCCGCTGACGCATATCGCACGACAACCCCCCTCCCCCTTGGGTGTCACCCCTGCGCAAAAAGCACTCCTCACAGAAAAGAAGACCTCATAGTTTTTTTTTTTCTTCTCTGAGATCGCCTCATACGAATGTTGATTAAGCTAACGTCACACTTATGTACAGATTTTGAGTGATTTGGATTATTTTTGATGATTTAAAATATCGCCATGACAGTTATTGACTTGTATACTCATTATTATACTCATATTTTAGCATCTTACGTTTCGTATCCTTTGATGCAAAACAAAAAAATAGAACTTTAACCAAAATTAGATTCCTTAAAATGTAAATATAAAATTATATTTTTTTTTCCTTTAAATCTAGAGCAATATGTTTATGAAATAATTATGATCCCAAAACGTTTGTGTATTATTTAATTTTTTATTAGTATTTACGAGGGCCTGATGACTGAGTGAGTAGCGCTCTGCCGCTCGGTGCCACAAGTTTCGGATTTGAGTCCCGGCGGTGGCATGGATGTTTGTAGTGGTTCGGAATCCACTTTAAACCTTTTCCCACTCTAATATGACTGTTGGCCATAGAGCTATCCCCTAGTAGTAAAAAGATAACATCTCCTGTCTTCAATTCTGAAGTAGGCAGACGGCCTTGCCTCACCATGGGCTGTTGTGCCACTGATAATGATGATCAGTATTAGTATTTGCTTGTGATTTCAAAGCTACCAGTATGTTTGGGACTCTTCACCCCCCCACAAAAAAACGCCTACCACTTAATAAGTTGTGCCATTGGGTGGATATTCCTAATCTTCAAACGGTGATAAAGCGAAATATTATGATGCGATTACGATTTCTTAGACATACATCCCTTTTTTTTTTTTTTTTTAATATTTCCCTTTTAAAAAAAAAGAAGAAGAAATACTTTGAAAATGGAGTAAAATTTAATTATAAAAAAAAAAAAAATTGCATTTATTTTCACTGTCACATTTAATTTCCTCAAATATATATGTTCGTTTTAAAATGTGGTGTCAACAGGAACTAACATTCAGAAGCGGTGATTCATTTGGTTTAAATATCGTCAACTGAGCGATCAGCAGTCTGAGTGGGCAGGAGATCAGATTTTTGATTGGTTGACATTCCGCAGAGTGTAATCTTAGTATTTGTTGGAAATCCATCTCAATGTGCTCACAAACGATGTGTTTGCTATTTATTGTGGCAGATTGCAATAGAAAAGTAATAAAATAGGGAACGCTTCCCTATTCAGAAGGAATAAAATTTTAAGGCCAACATCTTCCGTCTGATTTGCACTAGAATTGGCGCTGCATCGCCTATTGGCTCCTTTTAGCCATGTATTTACTCAGAAAGACATATATTTTTCAATTAAAAAAAAAAAAAAAAATCTAATTACACAAAGATTTTACTTCACAAAAATAAAGAAACCTTAAAATTAATTTGATACATAATTATGTAATAATAATTTATATTGTACGAATAATTACCGCGAAAAGTATGAAAAAAAAAAAAATTTAGTTTCATGATAGAATAAAAACGACAAGAATTTATCAGTATTAAATTTAAATTTTTTTGAGAGTTTAAGAAAATTAAGCATTTGTTTTGAAAATTATTGTATAATCATACTTTTCACTTTACCCTTCTCGGCAATTGTGTATAGATAATCGCCAAAAAATCGCCAAGCCTCCATCACATACGTTAAACATTAATCACATTAATTAAATGAATGCTGGTCAATAGGTGAGAAAGCTATTGATCATAATAAAAATACCTATCTATATTCAACCGCCTATTATGGCAAAGTGGTCAAGATGAATTAATTCAAACAGACTAGTTCCGGAGGGGGTTCTAATTACATTAAAAATAATTTTAATTTTTAATAACTAAAATTTTAAACTACATTTATCAGAAGAAAAATAATTCAAAAAATAACTATTAAGCGTTTTTCTTTTCAAAACTGATTTGCGCCGCGTATGTCTGACTAGGATTTTCAAACAAATAATGAAATCGTCCATTCCGCTTTTAAAACGAATGTCTACTTTTCCCATAATGGTGGGTCGAACTATAACATGTTACATTATGATTCAAGCATCGATGTACATCAGATATGAATTGTATATATAGAATAATATTGCTTTTAAAACATTTTATATTTGTTCAATATATCAATTGTAACTTATCAACGTAATCAATTGCAACGTGAAAAAGATAACTCTTTCCGATATTTCTCGTCACAAAAATACACAAAGCCACGAGTCAATCAATGAGTGAATGACCAAACGGGTTACTGAAGTGTCCTGCAGTCACGTGACGAGCATGTTGATTTCAAACTGTCAACTATTTTATAATTATTCTATAAAGTGAGCCTTGTGGCCTTTTTCCTGAGAGGAGATATAGAGGAAAGGAATGCATATTCTTTAATAAGTGTATAATAACAACCTATCACTCAAATGTGACAGCATTTAATCAGTGTCATGGATAATGTATGTATAAATGTACGTATGTAAATGTAATGATGTAATTAAATGTAAATGTATGTAAATCTGTATAAAGGAGGTATCATTGTCTTTGCGATAGCATGTTAGACTTTCACTAGTTGAAATAATTACTGATATAATATGAACTACGATATGAGTTGCTGCATCGTGATGGGTGATAGACCACTGGCTGAAGAAGTGTCGACTCCAATGAGAAATGAGGGCAACTGATCCCCTTCCTCTTGACGGATTTTCTTAAAAGGAAGTTTTTGGAGAAGGAGAAAGAATGTTCTGCGACGATTCGACAAGAAGTGTTGTGTTTTTCTTTGAAGTAACTGAACAGGTCGGAGAATATGCAGCCTATTTATAAAGTGAGCCTCTTGTGGTTTCGTGTATCACGACGTGTGATAATTAAGATCTGCCGTAGACAGGGTGCAGTAGGTTCGACCTTGGAGTGAACTGCACTTGTGAATCAAATTTAAATCTTTAATTTTTATCTTCTTTTTGTAAATAATAATTTGTGATAACCCAGAGTTCCGTACACACACACACACACACGCACACACATACACAGTCCAGTCACATTAATGTGACCACCACCTACTTTCAACATCAACATGAAATAACCAATCACAAAAGGCAGGTGACAGCACATTGAAATGGAGTGTATATAAAGGATGTCCTAGGGCATCGGAAAGCATTTCAATGTATATTCTTTATATATATATATATATATACGGTCCGCTCTGCCAAAGGTGGTTATTCTGGATTTTGACAGGTGTTCACATTAATGTGACTGATTGTATATATATATATATATATATATATATATATATATATATATATATATATACATATATATATATATATATATATAGAGAGAGAGAGAGAGAGAGAGAGATCAGATATGTAATGCTGGTAAAAAAAATTAAAGCGTTCCCATAAACCTGAAAGTGGTCCTCTTCTTGAAGCCGTTATAAGTCTAGTATAGACCTAGACGTTACAGCTCATTTGAAAAGATCACGAGGCTCCAAAAAGAGAAAGATGACGCAACATATTGAAATGCAGAATCGCTTTACACAGTCAGGGGTAAAACCGCACTAGAGGGAGAAGAGTAAGATAAACACAAAATCACGTTTGTGTTTATCCCACTCTACGAAAACCGCAAAATCAAGTTTCATGTAATGAATATATATCACCTATCTTATTTGTTCCTGTCAGTCTTCGAATAACTCCTTTCATTATTTATTCTCTTTAAGTTAACCTATTTAACCATTTATTTTTCTTCTTAAAAGGCCCCATAGAAATAAGGTAAGGGGTAAATATACTAACACATGGGTAATTTTCAGAAAAAAATCAGAGTATTTACCGTGAATGGTAAGTTCAAAATAGGAACTCAAAATCTCCCGTGGAAAATTTTCAATGAAATAAGTAGTACTCAAGATCAATATTATTATCAATAATATCTGGTTTGCCGTCAGAGGTTTTTATCGTGAACTGTAGTTTATAGGTTATGACTTCTTTGTGTAAACATGTTATGAAGACTTCTCTACTGACGACTAATAAAAAATATTATTGATAATAAAATATATCATTGAAATATTATTGATAATAAAATATATCATTGAAATATTATTGACAATGTGCTTATATATTATTGATAATGTGCTTATATATTATTAACACATTATCACACAATGTGCGTTGAGATCTCTGAAAATAAAAAGGTAAATCATTGTTGTTGTTTTGCAGCACAATTAACTTTATCTAAGGCGCCCACCGGGAGTCTGTATTGGTATATTTGTGCCACCATAGCTTCGATATAATGCCATCAACACTGTGAGCGAAGGTTGGCACACTGTTCTTTGATCTTAATGGAGAAATTTCCGGTATTTTATTATTGTTGTTGATTAATCCTCAGTGTCCTGCAGTGCAGGACGGGCATCCCATGAGTGATCTACTCATGGTTGGAGGGAAAGGGGCAGCTTCTGTTGTGATGGAGCACCCGTAGGTAGAAGTCTGATTTTGCTCCGTGACGCTCTTACAGTCATACGAGACCGGCACCTACGGCTTAAAATGGATTCCGAACCACTACAAACATCCATGGCACCGCCGGGACTCGAACCCGAAGCCTGTGATACCGAGCGCCAGCCACTCGACCATTCAGGTCCGGTATCGGCCTATCACGCCTTATCGGGTTCTGAGCTGAACAATCGTGATTTTAAAATTCAACACGCTACATCTCATGCTATTTTCGCTCCTTAAAATACTGTAAAACAAAATGGTTTTTTTTAAATTTTTTTTTTTATTTATTTTTTTTCATGTATTAACAGTAATATAAAAGATTCCCACTATCCTCGAGAATTAAAAATCGAATGTAAAGGGTGTTGGATTCGCGTTCGATTCGCACACCCCTTTGAAACAAGATACAAGAACCCACGCAAAAGAAACAAGAGAGCGAACTACTTCTTCCGTCAACAAAGTATTCAGTGAGACATTGTGACTCGTTATTATTCTCAACCAGACGATTTTAGGCCCGTGAGAATTCCAGACGTTCCTTTATTAAAACGGCAGACGATAAAAGTTCCAGACGTCGCATTTTCGAACACTCCGCACTCCCCTTCCGTCTCTTTCGCGCGTGCCACTTTCGTCTGCCGAAACCCCTCGCCCCCTTCGCGGCGGAACAGAAATAAGTACTCCGCCCCCCATGGAAAAGGAGGGAAAGCCCTGGAGTATGGGTTGGAACCCCCAAAACCACAGGGGAGGTGTGTGGGAGGGGGAGAAAGGGTGTAGAAGTCGGGAAAAAAAAAAAAAAAAAAATAAAAAATCGAGATACTCGGTAGAGAAGGAATGAGGAAGAGCGGCGAAAATATTTGCGGTGGGAGTTTGGAAAGGAAGAGCCTCTTCGTTTCTGGTGACCTTGAAACCGCCACTGGCTCTCCTACCTGCAGATTCTCGCTTCTAGATCGGGGAAAAATGAATCCAGCCCTTTTTGGAGGAAAGGAGATTGCTGCTGATCTCGAATTCGTAAGGGCACAGTTTCTTCGTCTCATTTAAACTGTGATACAAATTCAGTAACTATGTAGGAGTGAAGGAAATCCAACCCTTTTTGGAAGGAGAAAAAGGAGATTGCTACTGATCTGTTACTTGTAAAGCTATTTCTTCGTCTCAGTTAAACTGATACAAATTCAGTACTATGTAGGAGAAAAGGGAATCAACTCTTTTTGTAAGGAGGAACGAAAGGGAAATTGCTACTGCATTGGCGTTTTCAGTTTCTTCATTCAGTTTAATTGTGATACAAATTCAGTAACTAGCTCTTTTTGTAAGAGAAAGGGCACAATTTCATCCCAGTCAGCTAACTATTTTGGAAAGTTCTTTTTTTGGAAAGAAAAAGGAAATTGCTACTTATCTCGAATTCGTAAGGACAGAATTTCTTCGTCTCATTTAAACTGTGATACAAATTCAGTAACAATGTAGGAGAAAGGGAAACCAACTCTTTTTGGAAGGAACAACAAAAAAAAAAACAAATTGCTACTGCATTGGCGTTTATGAGAACACAATTTCTTCGTTCCAGTTAAAGCTATAATACAAATTCAGTAACAATGTATCAGAAAGGGAATCCAGCCCTTTTGGAAGAAGAAAAAGGAGATTGCTACTTATCTCGAGTTCGTAAGACCACAATTTTTCGCCCCAGGTAAATTGTGATACAAATTCAGTAACTAGTATGCAGAAGAAAGGAATACAACTATTTTTGGAAAGAGAAAAAAGATTGCTCCTTTCTGGCGTTCATGAAGCCACAACTTCATCATAGTCAAACTGTGATACAAATTCAGTAACTATGTAGGAGAAGAGAATCCAATCCTTTTGGGAAGGAGAAAAAAAGGAAGTGATCTCGAATTCTTGAGGGCACAATTTCTTCGGCTAAATTAAGCTGTGATACAAATTCAATATCTATGTAGGGAGAAAGATAATTCAGCGCTTTTTGAAGGAGAAAATAGTAAATTGCTACTAAACTGGCGTTTATAAGGACACAATTTCTTCGTCCCAGTTAAAAGTGTAATATAAATTTATTAATTATGTGGGTTTTGTTTAGTTTGTCTCTCTACGATCATCTTGTGCCCACTTTAGGCTAAATAGGCCGGGACCTACAGTTTAAAATGGATTCGAACCACTCACAAACATCCATGCCACCGCCAGGAAACGAATCTGAAGCCTATGATTTCATAGGCAGAGCACTAGCCACGTGGCCGCTATAACTATGTATTACAAAGAAAATACAGCCCTTTTGAAAGGATAAAAAAGGAGGGGGGAAATGAAATCATGAAATCATGTACATGAATCATGTCATAGGAAGTCGTACTGATCTCAATGAAAAACCCCCATTTCTTTACCATTGTTTTATAACTTAGAGGGGAAACACGCACATGCACAAAAGAAAACATTGGCCAAATATTGTGTGATAGACTCAACTCGTTGGGCACAGTGGTAATGTGGACAGGACCGAATTCCGCTGGTGGCATGTTTTGCAATCTGAGACGCGGCGGTTTTTTGAGTGTGTGTGTAAGCTCATCGTCTCAGACAGACCGTTGGGTGTTTACTGAGGTTTCCTTCTGTGCGACACGCAAATGTGGAATAGTTAACCTTTATCCAAAAAGCTGTCGTCCATCCTTATTACTTCCTCAGTGAACCATCAGTAGAACACAACTTGTAGGAATTGAGGCGAAAAAGGGGGGGAATTGCGATATTTTGAATGCTCTTCCTCGCGTGATGAGAGAGACGACTCGGAAGTAGGCGGTGGAAGAAGTTCTCGTTTCCCCTCTCCACTGGGTGACGGTGTCACGGTCACAACGCACGGAATTGTCGCTGTTTTGGTTTGACAGCGCGTTGGATTTCGGAAGTAGAGCAGTAGTTCGTATGGAGTCGGCGATCAAAGCGGTGACGGACATTATAAACCGAGGGGCAGAAGTTGGTTTTCCATTGAAGTTGAAAGATGAGAATGCGATTTTTCTCAGATGCTCATTCACATATTCGTTTCAAATTGTAGTGTCCTTCTCATACTCTTTCATCTTGAACATTCGTTCCAAATTGGAATGTTACTCTCATATACTTGTTCCAAATTGTAGTGAAGGGATATGAACATAATGCAACAAGCTTCCTGCAATGCACATTAGATAAATTGGAAATCTCTGCAAATCTTCCGTTCCATTGAACAATGATCTCGGATTAAAGCGTCCGTTGCTTTGAAATAGCAACAACATAATTGAGGGTATTCCATCTAAGTTTGGATCGGATTAAAAGAAAAGTTCTTCTATTTCTTATGTTTTTAAAGTAAAGTTTTTCAAGTTTATTTTGGGAAGAGTTAACAAACTCCAAAAAAAAATGTTCCAAATTGTTTTAACATTGGAGGCCTTTTTTTGAGTCATATGAGACATTATGAATGTAATACGAGATTATGTGAGAACTTTTACGAGTATGTGACACATTAAAAAAATAACTATATATGTATCAATCAGGCGCTCGGTGCCACAGGTTTTGGGTGTGAGTCCCGGCGGTGCCATGGATGTTTTTAGTGGTTCGAATCCACTTTAAACGGTAGGTCCCGGTCTCCTATGTCTGTATGAGCGTTACGGAGCCAAAGTCAGACTTCTACCTACGGGTGCTCCATCACAACAGAAGCTGCTTCCTTCCCCTTCAATCATGAGTACTTATGGGCTCGTGGGCTTGGACCTAGATGTCTGCCTTCTCGGGATAAGAACGCTGGCCGACAACGAGAGAGGAGGCGAGACTGGGGTGGGCTGCGTTAAGCAGCGAGAGAATATGTTCGCACTTAATTAATAACTAATGTAAATATCATTGTATAATAGCGTGTAATTAAATGGCTTTATTCAAAGAAACATCCCTTTTACTTCATTTTGTCTGTCAAATCCCTAGACACCCACTGCAAAAGTTCGGCCATTGTTAGACTGGTAGAGGTCTACATATATCTATCTATCTATCTATCTCTATGATATTATAGATATAGATATAGATATAGATATAGATATAGATATATAGATAGATAAAAGAGAGATAAAAGAGAGAGAGAGATTCTTCTTCAATACAGCGAACCCTTAAAGTTCCAAAAACAATTTCAATGACGAAAACAAAATGTTAAATGTTAATGTTTCTTAGATTAAAATATTTTATTCCGGAAATCGCACTGGTAATAATAATAATAAAAGACTGTTCTTAACTCTTCTTCTTCTTATTATTATTATTGTTAAATAGACAAAAACAAATTTTAGTTGTGACAATAAGTGTTAAATAGGAAAGGATCGATGCAATCTGTTTTATAGGGGGTCAATTGGTGAAAAATAGCATACTAATCTTTATCATATATAGAATATGATCGCATATCGCATACCATACGATTCAGCACTATATTTTCAGCGAACTTATTTCAATATATTCCCTGTCAATCGGTGAAAGCAGACTTGTTTACAGCATATTTTTAAGTAACTAATATTATTTTATTGAATTAAATAAAAAAATACATTTTTCTGACATAAAGTCTGATTAGAAGAGGAGATATTATACATCGATGTAGTGTCTCCTTAACCATCCAACTGACAAATCCATATATAATCCATACCACCCTCCGTTGATGAGTAGAGTTTTTCAGCACATAAGCAGTTTGTTATTATCGTTGTTGTATCATTCTCAGTTTAAAAAACCCATTAAAAAACCCATCATGGCTGTTACGTATCGAATACGTAATTGCAATTTTTTACCCTTTGAAGTAACAGCAATTTCTCAGTCGATGACACTGCACGAAACGTTTAAGTGCTTTCTTCTATGTCATGCTGTAGCATTCCATTGAAGGAATTCCCTGCTTCTCGTTTGATGTTACCTCAAGATAGAAGCCCTTTCAAAAAAATAATTTGTTATCTCTACCATTTATTTATTTTTTTTTTATTGTTGTGCAGAAATTACAGTTTTCATTGGAAAAATACGTCAAGAACGATTCAAGTGTTTTCCAGAGTTACTTAGAACGAATGATTCAGCACAAATAGGAACGTCAATTCCGTCGCGACACGAGGTTCGTTTCTGTTCGGAAGATTTAAGGGCTGTTTTTTATTTGACGTCATTTACCGGATAGGGTTGTTATTTTTTCCAAGTTTAGTGACTTGGATCTAAGTATTTGTTTTATTTGATAAATGTGAAGATTTAAGGGTTGCTCGTTTATCTAACATTGAAAAAGTATTATAATAGTTGTCCTCAGTCCCACCAGTGGCATATAATAGTTGGGGCTTGATGGCCGAGTGGCTAGTGCTCTGGCGCTCGGTACCACAGGTTATTTTCACCACCACCTCCATATTTTTATGGCTACTTATGAAGTTTCAGATATTTTTTATAAACCAAATTTTTTTATGCGGTCCCTATCTACCGCATAAAAACAGGTTTGAGAGTATATTCAAACTAAATGAGCTGATGTAACTAACTTGAACCTAAATCTACCTACTTGAAAAGGATTTTCATACGGTAACCTGTTCCTATAGCAACAGTGCTCTTCGAGACAACATGGCTTGAGCAGTTTTCGTGCGGAATAAACAGTACATTCCCTCACACTTTATAATGCATTTCAATGCACAGACCGTAGATAACGTACCTATCGTAATATTCACGAACAGAGTACATTATGTTTATGAGAAAATTGCCAATGCTGGCTATTTACTTGCATAACAGACACCCACCTCATGTTTTCAATTGTTCCGCCTTCGCTGGTATAGGGGTGAAATTTTTTATCATAAAATATATGGGTATTATGGGCCTGATGGTCGAGTGGTTAAAGCTCTGGCACTCGGTACCACAGTTCGAGTCCCGGCGATGCCATGGGTGTTTGTAGTGGTTCGGAATCCACTTTAAGCGGTAGGTCCCGGCCTAATAGGATCGTAGAGCATTGTCTTGAGGTTGAGTCAGTCTTCAGCCCTCGTGGTTCCTCGCTAAAGGGAAGCTGCATATTACCCTTAGCCACGGCCCAATATCCTGCAATGGGATCTTCTGGACCTCGTGTAGGCTTTCCAGCACCAGGGGATTAGTAGCAACATAGCATAACTGGGGATGAATATCAAACCAGACATCTGAGGTGGGAGCTTCTATCCCTCCTTTTCCTCGAGTTCAAAGGAAGGATAGGGGCCTCATTGTCAAGTGGCTAGCGCTCTGGCCCTTGATATCCCAGGCTCCAGGCTCGAATCCTGGCGGTGGCATGGATGTTTGTGAGTGGTTTGGATTCCCGTTTAAACTGTAGATCCCAGCCTGTTTAGGTCTCGTGTGCGCAAGATGATCGTAGAGCGTCAAACCAAACTAAGTCAATGGAAGGATTTCCTAACCTATCAATTTATCACGGCAATTCTTGGCATATAGACGTTGTTGTTCGGATTCATTTGTCAGGTTTGGAACTCTCTTAGGACCAAAAAACAACACACAAATTTGGAAATACATATCAGTCTCCCACTTTTTTTAACGATTGCATTAATAAAGAAACAGTACCAAATAAAATAAATTTACATTCTTAAAAATTAAACACCCTTTACGCACAATAAATAATATGGTTTATTTAATGTTCATAATATGCTTCCAGTGGAGTTCGAAAGTAAAGGACAGTTAACTAACAAAAAATTGAAGAAAATAAAAATCTAGGCAGTTTCGTTACGTAACTTTTCCTTTTGTGCGACAGAAAGCAAGATGATGGTTATGTCACACTTTTCTGGAGATTGTAGTGCTTCAACCGATCCACTGGAGATCCTTTTTTTTAAGGAAAAGGGGCACATTTTTCAGCCTCTCTCTGTCCGGGGAGCGTTTTCTGTGCGGGTCTCTCTCGCTCAGCTGCGGGGCTTCCTTTTCAAAAGATCCCGGTATCTACAGAAAGGAATTTCGGAGCTAATTAATTTGTCCTTAATGACAGCGCCCCCTTCAGGGAAAAATGAGTTCCCTCCCTCCATTGTGCGATTTAAAAGTGAACCCAAAAGAATGTAGCCCTCAATATCGCGGGAAAAAAAGCACTTTTATTTCCAGGCAATCCTCAGTTTTTACTTTTAGAAATATTTACTTTATTTAATATAGCAAAAGACATCGAAATCAATGTGAGCTTTTGCGGTAGGTCAAAATAAATGGGCTGTAGTACTACGGTATCCGAAAAATAAAAAAAATTTTCAATTTAAAATTCCGGGACTTATGGAACGTCAATTTTTTTTCTTTTTTAGGTTGCCGGCACTGTCCTTGACATCTGTGTGAAATTGCATGTCAAATAATTCATTAGTGCTTGAGTTACGCTTGGCTTTGTGAGATGCTAAAAAGTGATTTCGGCGATTTTTGAAATGTGTGAATTAATTGAGCAAAGAACTTGCATTCAATTTTGTTTGCGGAAACGAATAGATTGTTGCAGAAGGCATTCGGTGAGCATTCCTATATCGGAAAGAAGTGGTATACACAGTTCAAAGAAGGCAGAGAATGCGTTGCAGATGAAGATCCCTCTGGTCGACCATCAACTTCAACCGACGAAGCTCACGTCCAAAAAATTAAAGATTTGTGGCTTGCAAACCGTCGATTTACAATTAGAGACTTTGCTGCTGATGTCGGAATTTTAAAAGGATCTGTCAATTCCATTTTGGGCCTCAAACGCGTCAATTCTTGATTGGTGCCGAAAACACTGAATGTACCAGATCACACTGCATTGATTCTTCGTGTCTTTTTCGCCAAAAATGAAACCCATATCGTTCCACAACCACCGTATTCCCACAGTGCGACTTCTGGCTATTCCCTAAACTCAAAAGACCACTCCGAGGACATCGTTTTGAGTCGATTGGAGACATTCAAAGCGTATCGGCGCGCGCTTTGAAGGCCATCCCTTCGATGACTTTTTAGCATGCATTGAGGATTGGGAAAAACGTTGGCATAAGTGCATTGTGTCCAGAGGGGATTACTTTTCAGGCGATGAAATAAATTTCGAAGAATAAATAAAGAGTTTTTCAAAAATAAAAATAAACAATAATTGTCTTACTTTTTGGGCACAGTAGTATGCCAACTATTGCATGGAAAATTGGCAATTGGCCAAGACAAGAAATTGAAAGGATTGAAGACAGTGGTGTAGTAAATATTTGGTTGGGTTGTCGCACATTCATGCCTGTCATTTCGCGTACTGTCCTTTTGAGCACACTAAAGCTAAACAGACAGGAACGTACACTTTAAAGTATATTCCGAACTACTCACAAACATCTATGCCAACGCCAGGATACGAATCAGAAGCCTGTGGCACCAAAGGCCAGAGCGATAGTCACTTGGCCACCATCACGTAGTTGTAATAGAGGGAAAAGGTAATTCCGGAGACTTACAATAAAAATTCAATTACAATAAAATTCAGTTTATTTACAATAAATGTTACAAAAATTACAATAAATGTAAATTTGGCACTCTTACTTTTGTAATACATATACTTTTTTGTAAGCAAATTTATGACATATAATTTAGTGCATATGATATCTTTTAAGTGATTGCAAATACTACATCTTTAAAATTGCATTATTGTTTAAATTCGTTATGAAAAAGAAAACTGCTTTTATTATATATATGAGTTCAACGAATGCCCTTGAACTTATTTCACACATTTTCTAAATCCATAGATATGGATCCCAACACATAAAATCACGATAAAAACTCGGGAATCGATATAAAAAAAAAAATATTCAATATCAATAAGCGGGAAAATTTCTGCCCCCCCGCCTCCCCCCTCTTCAGATGGGGGGAAAAAAGGATTTCGCAGTTTCTCCATCACCAATTTGGTAATTCTTTCGCTGCTGCTTTGTAGGGGTGGGGGGATATTTTCTGAAAAGGAATCAAAATAATGCGCTCAAAATCAAGATTAAGAAATATAAAATAGCCCGAAAGAACTATTTCTCAAGCAAAGTCTTCTTCAGATCCTGGACATTCGCTTCGCAGATGTCTAATAAGTTCAAGATAAAGCTCTTTCAAGTGATTAGTGGCTTAAAATCAGTTGCTTCAAAAGATCAGATTATACATATACATACATATATATATACATACATTAAGCCAATAGGATTTAATTTCAAAAGAAAATTCACTGGTCACAGAGAGATGATCCTTAAAAGACAAAAAATGCTGATTTTAGATTCCTTTTTAACTTAGAATAGGTTTATTTTTGTCTGATAAAACCCCAATTTCCTAATCGTTACTTGTCGTATACAGTTGTTGTTTCATATCCCACTTGGTAGAAATCTAGACCAATCCTACGAGTCCGTGTGGTCTCGTGATTGAAGGAAAAGGAGGGCAGCTTATGTTGGGATGAAGCACTCGTAGGTAGAAGTCTGACTTGATTCCGGGATGCTGACTTTCTTACGGGGTAGGGTTGTCAGTCCTACGCCCAACAGTCATATTAGGCCGGAACCTACGGCTTAAAGTGGATTCCGAACCACTACAAACATCCAAGGCACCGCCGGGACTAGAGCCCAAAACTTGCGGCACCGAGCAACAGAGCGATAGTCACTCGACCATTCAGGCCCTCGCATACGGTATATTTAATAAGTGCACATGAAGCAATATATTTAACCGTAAAATACCTAAAATTAAAATTAATGTTTTTTATTAAGAATGATCCCCCCCCTCTAGAGGGAACTGACAGATTCTCTCGCAAAATCTGCAGCAGATGCAATAATATTTCATTGGATATCTCAAAAAAATCTTATATTTTAATAAAAAAAAACATAGATAAAAGCAACAGAATCTGTTTTGTTCGTGGAAAATATATTCAGGAATTCAGTCATTTTGAATAGTATTAAACCTTCTCATAGACTTCTTCCTACTCATCGAAAAGAAGACATTCTCCAATCCAGGTTTCGCACAAAGACATATCCATCTAATTCTATGCTACATAGATTTGGCTTGACTTCATCTCCATTTTGTCTATCTATCCATTTGCCTCCATTTTGCTTAGAAAAGGTTGGCTCTCTGGTCTTTGGTACTTCAGGTTTCAGGTTTGAATCCTGGTTTAGATGTCTGTTAGGATAGATCCTTGCATCGATGTGTGTTAGTGGTTTGGAATCCAAGCTAAATTGTAGGTCTTGGTCTAACTAGCCTAAAGTGTGCAAAAAATGATTGTAAACCGACAAACCAAATCAGAAACAGTTGAAAACATTATGTTTCAATGAGTGAAATATGTAGAACTAAGAAACTACAAAAGGCTTTTGGATACAAAGTTCTTTCTTACTCTTGAATGTTTGATATGTCAGAGGATGTATATTATAATACAACAACGATACTTCAATTTCTACGAAAAGTCTCGTAACCCTGTAAGCTGTGGGACACCCCGATTTTTTCTTTCTGGGGATTATTATTTTTATTTCAAGTTGTAGTTGTACTTCATATTTTCTAATCATCATTCAACGTTTAAATATTATAATCTATTTCATCTGCCATTTTATCCATTTCTTTCTTTTTTCATATTTAGCCATCTTATTTATATTCTTTTGGTTGCCGGAAAGAACATGCAACGATTCCTTTCTTTTAAAATTGAATTTGTGATCCCACAATGAATCAGGAATTTCGAGTTTTATAGTAATTCCGATATACTATAAGGTTTTAAAAAAGGTTAAAAAAAAAAAAAAATATAAAGGTTTCATTTTCACTTTTGTCAATTTGTTCCGTCTGTGGTATTTTAACAGCATTTTGATAAATTCAGATAAAGCAGCATCAGCGAGCATACATCTTAAAGCCACCTAGTGAAGTCTTTTGTTATATTATTATTTTAAAATAATTTCTAAGCCTCCCTTCAAATAAAATATAATATAATAATATATTTTTTAAAGAAAATACTTGTTTCATAACCTTAATTCTGAGTACTGAAATTTGAATTAACATATAAAAAATAAGTTATTTGAATAAAAATATCAATAGTGATTGTAACCCAAAAAAATTTTTATGAAAGAAATGAGTATTTTCATTCCACTTTATGGTTAAATAATAAAAAAAATGTAAAAAGAAATAAACATAAGATCAATATTATTCATACATAGAATTTGATGTCGAATTCTCGCTAATGATATTCTCGATTCATTTTTTATTAAAGAAGCTTAAAATTGTGGAGACTAAAATTAGATTCAAGTTCTAAAGTTTTTTTATTTTAAATGCAAATTCTAAAAGTACAAAATTCGAAATTTTTAAATTTTAAACAAATTTATTTCAAATTTCTTAGAAATATGGAAAGCAGTTGGTAAAATTTTCTTATATATCATAACATTTTTCGCCTTTTTACTTTGTTGTGACGTTCGAATTTAAAAATTATGAAATTCGAACTAATAACTTAAATTTTAAACAAAATTACTTCTGGTTTCTTTACAATTGGTATAATTTTTACTGTGTGCATAACATTTCTTTGAACTTTTTCCTTATTATCTATTTCGAATTCTACAATTTCGAAATTCGAATTAAGAACTTCAATTTTAAAATTACTTTAGAATGTCGCAAGCAGTTGGTGTGATTTTCTCTATATATCACAACATTTCCTTTATTATATATTTGGAATTTCAAAATTCGAAATTTCAAATTTGAAAATTAAATCAATTCGCTAAATTAAATTCGAATTCACTGAATTAAATTCAAAACTAAATTAAATACGAAATTTAATAAAGCTTTAAATAAATTTATTTCGAATTTCTCGAAAATGTAGTATCTATTAGGTGTAATTTTCACTGGTCTAACATTTAAGATAACATACAATTTATCGTTAAAATCATCATAACATTTTCTTGACATTTTACTATATAATGAATTACGAATTTTAAAATTACGGAATTCAAATTTTGTTTAAATTTTAAACAAATTTTCAAACTACTTTTACGATGCCGCAAGCGGTTGGTGTGATTTTCACTGTACATCACAAAATTTCAACGAACATTTCCTTCACTGAATATTTTGAATTCCAAAATTCGAAATTTCGGATTCGAACATTAAATTCAATTCGCTAAATTAAATTCGAAGCTAAATTAATAAAGTTTAAACAAATTTATTTCGAATTTCTTGAAAATGTAGCATGTAGGTGGTGTAATTTTCACTGTATAACATTTAATTAATAACTGAATAACATTTATTAGTAAATCATCTTAAATTTTTTTTATCTTTTCCTTTATAATGAATTTGGAATTCCAAAATTACGAAATTCGAATAAGAACTTCAATTTTAAACAAATTTTCAAATTACTTTACAATTTCGCGAGCAGTTGGTGTGATTTTCACTGTATATCACAATATTTCAACGACCATGTCCCTTATTGTATATTTCGAATTCCAAATTTCAGATTCGAACATTACATTCAATTCGCCAGATTAAATTCGAATTCGCTGAATTAAATTCGAAGCTAAATTAAATTCGAAATTTGATAAAGCTTTAAACAAATTTATTTCGAATTTCTTGAAAATGTATCATGTAGGTGGTGTAATTTTTACTGTCTAACATTTAAGACAACATACAATTTATAGTTAAAATCATCATAACATTTTCTTGACATTTTACTATATAATGAATTTCGTATACTAAAATTACGGAATTCAAATTAAGAACTTAAATTTTAAACAAATTTTCAAATTACTTTACAATTTCGCAAGCAGTTGGTGTGATTTTCATTGCATATCATAATATTTCAACGAACATTTCCTTCATTGAATATTTCGAATTCCAAAATTCGAAATTTCGGATTCGAACATTAAATTCAATTCGCTAAATTAAATTCGAAGCTAAATTAATAAAGCTTTAAACAAATTTATTTCGAATTTCTTGAAAATGTAGCATGTAGGTGGTGTAATTTTCACTGTATAACATGTAATTAATAACTGGATAGCATTTATCAGTAAATCAACTTAACATTTTTTTAATCTTTTCCTTTATAATGGATTTGGAATTCCGAAATTCGAATAAGAACTTCAATTTTAAACAAATTTTCAAATTACTTCACAATTTCGCAAGCAGTTGGTGTGATTTTCACCGTATATCACAATATTTCAACGACCATTTCCTTTATTGTATATTTCGAATTCCAAAATTCCAAATTTCAGATTCGAACATTAAATTCAATTCGCTGAATTAAATTCGAAATTTAATAACATTTAAACAAATTTATTTTGAATTTCTGCATGTAGTAGGTGTAATTTTCACTGTTGAACATTTAATGTAACATAACATTTACCGTTAAAATGTTTATAACATTTTCCTATATACTGAATTTCGAAATCTAAAATTACGGAACTCGAATTAAGAACTTAAATTTTAAGCAAATTTTCAAATTACTTTAAAATGTCGCAAGCAGTTGGTGTTTCACTGTACTTCACAATATTTCAACGACGACTTCCTTTATTGTGTATTTTGAATTCCAAAATTCGAAATTTCAAAATTACAAAATTAAATTCAATTTGCTAAATCAAATTAGTATTCGCTGAATTAAATTCGAAATTTAATAAAGCTTTATACAAATTTATTTCGAATTTCTTGAAAGTGTAGTAGGTGTAATTTTCACTGTTTAACATTAAAGGTAACATAATATAACATTATCGTTAAAATCATCATGACATTTTCCTATATAACGAATTTCGAATTCTAAAATTACGGAATTCGAATTAAGAGCTTCAATTTTAAACAAATTTTCAAATCACTTTAAGTTGCCGCAAGCAGTTGGTGTGATTTTCACTGTACATCACAACATTTCAACGACCATTTCCTTCATTGAATATTTCGAATTCCAAAATTCGAAATTTCGGATTCGAACATTAAATTCAATTCGCTAAATTAAATTCGAAGCTAAACTAAATTCAAAATTTAATAAAGATTTATACAAATTTATTTCTGAATTTCTTGAAAGTGTAGTAGGTGTAAATTTCACTGTTTAACATTAAAGGTTTAAAAACATAACATTTACATATATAATAAACATAACATTTATCGTTAAAATCATCAGAACATTTTCCTATATAATGAATTTCGAATTCTAAATTTACGAAATTCGAACTACGTACGTAAATGTCTTTTTTCTTCTTCTTTTTTTTTAAAAATTTCTTAGAAATGTAACAAACAATTAGTGTAATTTTCCCTGTATATCATTTCCTCCATCTTTTCCTTAATTTATTAAATTCGAATCCTTAAATTAGGAAATTCGAATTACGAACTTAAACTTTCAACAAGTTTAATTAAAAGTTCTAAAACTCGAGACTACTACCAAACGATTCGATTCTTCAACTGCGTGCCGTAAACCTCATCTTCACACCCTTCCTTTCATTCCCCTAACGCGGAAACCGAGCCCGGGACGTGCGTAGGGGTGGAGAAGACACCTCACTTTCTGCTACCCCCTCCCCCACCCCCGCCGGAATTCGAACATGGAACAAAACTGATACATTCGAGGAAGAATGAAGCAGCGCCAGAGACTTTGCATAGTAAACAGATGGGGGATGGAGAAAACGGGGGGGGGGGTAGGGGAGGGGTGCATAGACGTCGCGAACGAACCGAAAAACCAGACGATGTCTGATCAGAGTCTAGCCTCCCCACGTGATTTCCGTCTGCACTCGGACGCGGAAGAGCTTTCCGCGCAACATCAAACGATAATAAGAAACGAAAAAAAAAGGCACTTTCGTAGGGCAGGAGGGTGGGGAAAAAGAGAAATCGAACAACAAAAAAACGTAAACAACCGCAGGCAACGCTGACCATGAAAAGGCAACTGCAAGGTCCCGTTCCCGTTCGTTGTTTTGGTTTCGGCGGAGTAAAAAATGCGCCACTGCGCAGGTCCCGAAATTCGGGAACAATTCACATCTGTTGTAATCCGCTAGGAAAAAAAAAAAAAAAAAACCCACAAAAAGAATAAAATTTGTATCATCCAGTGGTCAATACATGGACATTCTCTCATTTATTATTTTTATTAATAAGGATATCTAGTAGTTGCTAAATTACAGATCTTGGTTTATTAATCGTTTTCTAAACAATATTCGATAATATCAGGACAGCCATAACAAATGACTTCAATTAATTTCAGTACACTAACATAAATATTTTTTGTTTATTTTTAATAACTTCTTTCCAGTTTATTTTGAATTACTCATAAAAATAGTAAAAATTGATTAATTAGTAAAAATTAGTATTAATAGTAAAAATTAATAATAAAAAATCACAAAAAAAGAATAAAATTTGTATCATCCACTGTCTAATACATGGACGTTCTTTCTCCTTTATTATTTTTTATGAATAAGAATATCTAGTTGTTAAATTACACGTCTTGGTTTATTAATCATTTTCTAAACAATATTCGATAATGTCAGGACAGCGTCTAGAGAAAGCAGCCATAATAACAGACTTCAATTAATTTCGGTACACTAACATAAATACTTTTGTTTATTTTTAATAACCTCTTTCCAGTATATTTTGAATTACTCATAAAAATATTAAATATTTATTGATTTCTTTATCCATTGTTGACATACGTAAAGATATATCTGTTAGCTTTAAATAATAAAAAATGATTTTTGTTATGTTAAAGGAGCGGATTAATTAAAATTCAACAAAAGTAAGTTCGTGTCTTAGCGATCATGACAAAAAGAAATCCAGGATTATTTTAAATATTCATGATGTGATTTGAATCATAAAAAACGGAGACAAATTAGAAATAAATATTTTCCACGGAGATTCATTTTTTTGTAATAAAAAATAAAAAATAGTAATAATATTTCTCTTAACATTTCATTCTTGTCTCTGAAGTGTATTTGATGTGCAATCGGAGGCTCAAATTCATGCCGTGTTTCGTTTCTAATATAATGGCGGATTAATCATTGATTTAGATTTATTTATTTATCTATTTTTTGTAGTGTGTTAAATCACATTCATTTCCGCCTTTTGTTTTGAAAGAAACCTTTTTTAAAAATCGAATTATGACGATGATTCCAACTTTACAGTCAGTCGTTGTTGAATTTCTGCTGTATCATTCCCCGCCTCTGCGGTTTGCGGTTGTGGTAGGAAATCGTTGCCAAAAACAAGAAACAAACATAATTTACTTTGAAAATATTCTAAGAGAAGTTACCTCCGTCATTAGCGATCGTTAGCTTATGTTTAATTTAACGGATCATTACCTTACGTTTTATCAATTGCCATGTCCGCTACATAAGGTATTTTGCACATTATTTTGCTTATTTTTTAGTTTCAAAATTTTATAGTAATGCAAATTAAGGTTCACCTTAATGTATTGGATAGAGCACTGAGTTTTCCATTTGAAGTTCTCGGTTCGATACCCTATACGCAAAGGCAACAGAATGTCCATTGCGTATAGGGCTACCGAACCAATTGCTAGGTTTATTATTTATTATAGTAAGTACGCAGAAGACTGTGTGAAAACTTGGCAAACAAGTCAAATAAGACAGATTTCAAACGCAACGGTTTAATAGGGAGAAATGTAATTTCGGAACGGTTTTAATTACATTAAAAATAATTTTAATTTTTAATAATTAAATAATAATAAATAATAAATCACCATCATCATAATTAAATCATACTAATAATAAATCACATGATATCAAAAGAAAAATGAGATGAAAAAAATTCCACAATAAGTATTAATTTTTATTTCTTTCAAACCGCTTATATCTGACCATCACCCCTAACAAAATAATAGACTCATATGTTTCCGCTTTTAAAACGGATGTTTAAAATTAATTAGTGGTCGTGAGGTATTTCTTTGTGTATGATAAATCTGTAGAACAGAAAAATCATTACTTTACAAAAACTAAAAATTAAAATCCTCATTTCAAATTTTTTAAAATTAAATAAATATATAACGTAGAAAAAAGGAATACCATACATATAAAAAAAAATTTGGAGTAAAAAAAAATGCAATAAAAAAATATAACTGATTGAAAAATTACGATAGATTGAATAGATAAAAGTTAATTTCATATAAAAAAATATACATAACATTGATTAGATGTCAAACACTATAGATTGATATATAACGGAGTAATTATATATTATATTTCTAAAAATTTAAAAACTTTATTATGGGAATGAATGATTTAGAATATTAAAATATATCACTTAGATTTTATCTTATAACAATATTGATGATTGATATGTAAACGTTTATTTTCATATCTTTTGTAAAATTTTTTTTTGCATCAAAATAATTGGAATAACTTTTCTAATTTAATAAATTGCAAAAATAACAATAATAAAAAATTAATTAAAAAAATTTTTTTTTCTAATATAATAACTTGCAAAAATAATAATAATAATTAAATTTTTAAAAAATCTTTTTCTAATACAATAACTTAAAAAATAATGATAATAAATTAATTAAAAAAAAATCGTTTTCTAATATAACTTGCAAAAATAATAAAAATAAATTAATTTTTAAAAAATATTTTTTAATATAATAACTTGCAAAAATAATAATAATAAATTGATTTTTTTAAAAATCTTTTCTAATATAATAACGTGCAAAAATAACGATAATTAATTAATTTTAAAAAAATTGTTTTCTAATATAATAACGTGCAAAAATAATGATAATAAATTAATTTAAAAAAAATTGTTTTCAAATATAATAACTTGCAAAAATTAAAGAAAAAATTTTTGAAAAGTATGAAAAATCTAATATTAAAAAAGAAAGACTTCGAAAAATTTTTTTATTATTAAAAAAATATTCAAAAAAATATTTCAAAAATATTTCTTCTAACTTTGGACGCATGCGCACAAGCTCGATCCTCTGCATTTAAAAGAGCTCCACTGCTCATTGTTTTGTTTTTAAGGAAGCAAAGGGTGCAGCTACTAACTTGCCTGTGTCTTCTCTCCTCAAAATCGTTTGCGTGTTCGAACAAGTGGCGGAGGAGGAGAGGGGGTGCGTGACGTCGCATCGACCCTGATTTTTCCCTTTCGGATCGTTTGTTTGCGGAAGTAGCTGGCATTTCCGGGCTGCTCGTTCAGGGTCGAATTTTTGTTTTACTCCCGGGAGAGAGGGGGAGCGTTGCCAAAAGCTGTTGCGTCATGCCGGGGAGGGGAAGAGCGAACAATTTTTCTGTTTTTCGCGGAAAGCGGGAAAGGTGTGATGTAATGGTCTAAAATTTTAAATCCACCAGCACTGTTTTCGAAGAATCTGTGCTATCGGCGACTCATTTCAGAAAAAAATTGTGACTGTTATTTGGAATAATCGGATATTTTAGTACTTTTTGCGCTGGGTAAACTTGTACTAAATGTTTTTGTTTTTGATTCGCGTTAATAAATAATCAAAATTTCAAGGTTAAATTTTTAGAGTGGAAATTTTATTTTGATGTTCTAATTCTAAATATGTAATTTTTTACAAAATTTTTTTTTAAATATTTAATATTAAATAAAATATTTTAAAAAATATTTAATTTTTACAAAATAATTTTTTTTTAAATATTTAATTTTTTACAAAATATTTTTTTATATTTTTAATAATTTTTACAAAATATTTTTAAATATTTAACTTTTTGACAAAATATTTTGTGAAATATTTAATTTTTTAAAAACATTTAATTTAAAAAATGTTTTAAAAGACAATATGATTTTTAAAAAATGATAGATGTGAATTAAATGATAGATTGTGACGTGGAAATAATACATAATTTTAACATAAATTTAAATTGTTTGAGTAGAGAAGTTAATTTTCTTAAAAATTTCTTTGTAAAAAAATTTTAGATGAAATATTTTTGTTCTCAAATTTTAAAATACCAGATGTTTAATGAGGAGCTTGACGGCCGAGGGCTAGCGTTCTGGTGCTCGGTAACACAGGTTTCGGGTTCGAGTCCCGGCGGTGCCATGGATGTTTGTAGTGGTTCGGAATCCATTTTAAACTGTAGGTCCCTGTATGTTTTAGTCTCCGTGTGCATAAGATGTCCGTAGAGCGACAAACCAAACCAAATGTTTAATGTACATTAAAACACGTTAAAAAATTTAGTTAAAATTTAACTGTTCTATCTTATCTGAAATTTATGTAAGATATATATTGAAATAAGAAAGAATTATGGAATTCGAAAACATTGCTTTCAGATCAACAAAATCTAGTTTACACTTTGTTGATAACTATATTTTAGACATTTATATTTATTAATTTTTTTAGATAATTTTCTCTGATATATATATATATATATATATTTAATTTTTTTTAAACTTATTTTTTTCGAAAAGATTTTTAACTTTTTGATTTAAATTCCCATAAATAGAAAGCCAAGTTGTTACTTTTTTTAAAATCTTGTTATATTCTTAAAAAAAAAAAAAAAATAAATAAATAAAATAAAATAAAATATAAATAATAATAAAATAAAAATAATAATGAATTATATTAAAAATTTTATAATTGATCTTTTCTTTAATAGAGTCCATAAACTCGCGTGGTCTCATGAAAGGAGGGGAGGAGGCAACTCCTATTGTGGGGGAGCCCCTTCGCAGGTAGAAGTCTGGCTGGCCTCCATGTTACTAAAAAGGGAGGTCACTGCATTTCAGGAGGATTTTTAGTGGGAACTATCCCACATTTGCGTATCGTATGGGAGAAAATACGGAAAAACTCCTACCAGGTAGTCCGACTCACGAAGCAAGATGCTGAACACCACAAACGCAATCTTTTCGTATTTTTAAACAGTGTCTACAACAAAGCCGCCAGCGGACTGAAACTCAGCCCTCATGCTCATCAGCGGTGCGCGTTGCCATTGAGCCATGAGTCGGGCATATATATATATATAGATAGATAGATGTAGAGGCCTGATGGTCGAGTGACAAGCGCTCTGGTACACTTTAAACTGTACTTTAAACGTAGGTCCCGGTCTAATATGATTGTAAAGCATTGAGCGTAGGGGCTGACCACCCTACACTGTAAAGAGAAAACATCTCCAGTCCCGAAATCTGCCAGTAAAGCAGACGGCCTTGACTCATTGGGGCTGTTGCGCCAATGAAGAAGTATTACAATTATACTTATTTTCTAGAATGAGAATGCATTATTAAGTTTATAAAAATAAAAAACGATATCTTGACACTTATAATACATACACACACATAACATCCACTTATAATACATACACACATAAGTATATATATGTTTGTGTGTGTGAATTTCTTTATTTTTGTTTTGCAAATTTAACTAATTGTTTTTATCGAAAGATTGATGAAAACATATTTTTTGATGTCCATTATATGTACATCACAGAATGATGACATTGATATAAAGGTACAATATACAAATGATGCAATGCATAAATGGTACGATGATACAGTTGTACAATATACAAATAATACAACGATTCGTGTTATTTAAAATGATACACTTTTAAATGATTGAATTTTTAAAAAAACCCTCATAATGGAACACAAAACATATTCTGTGAATATCTATGTTTCACGTGTTAATTATGTTGGGGAAATTTTATTAAAAATCAGGATTCCAATGACTCACACGAAGGCAAAAAGAGTTCTATAAATAGCGTCACTTTAAATCCTTTTGCATCTAAAAAATATGCGAGAGAAAAACAGAATCTATCACTGAAAAGAATTTTAAGCAGATTTCGCGAATTTCAAAACGATGATTCTTGGAAATCCATGTCGGCGAGTGCGGATCGGAATGTGCGCGAATATTCCCGTCATTCAAGTAGTTCCCCGAAACCGGCGCTCTCTCCCAAAAACACTTCTCGGAATTTTAAATTTTAAACTTTTTGTGCCGAGCCATTTTTATCCCTCCGTTGTGGTTTGCTTGTAAACAAGGCGGAGAGCGAAAAGTGCTTCTTGTCGACAAATCGGGAGGACATGGATTCCGATGTTATCGGATTTATTTATTTATTTAATTATTATTTTATTTATCTAAACTTCTCTAAAAAGAGAAAAAAAGAATGGAATTGAAACTAAAATGATGATATCAAAACAAAAGATTTTTAACATGCATAGGTTATTATTTTGTATTTCATGCATAAGGTTATTTTTTGCATAAGGTTTCATGCATAAGGTTATTTTTTGTATTTAAAAATTCACTCAAATTCTTCATTCTAGTTGTCAAACATAATATTAACTAATTAAATTTTTTATTAACTCGTATTTATCCAGATTAATTATATAAATATTAATTGTAAATTTTCTTTTTTCTCTACCAATGTTTTTTTTTTTCTAATACAATTATCAATACAGAGACAGTTAATCTTTATGCCATAAGCAAGGGCTGCACCGCTGTTACTCGGTTAGCACTACCAAGGGGGCAGTGTAGCTTGAAGATATGTTACGGATGCGAGTAACACTACCCACCGCAACGCTCTGCAAACCTATTAGTGAAGGGGCCTCCGGTTTGAAGTGGTTTCCGAACCACTACAAACATCCATGGCATGGCCCGGACTCGAACCCTGTAGTACCGTGCGCCAGAGTGCTAGCCACTTGACCATCAGCCCTTTTTGTCCAATTGTATTTTGACTAATATTGTATAGTAATTCTAAAATAACGTTCTTTGAGTCACATGACAAGCTGTTCTGTTAAGTTAATGGCATTGTTTTTTGTTCATTTCTGATTTTTCCCCTTTTTTAAACAGGCCTAATCGTCAATTGGATAGCGCTCTGACATTTGGTACCATAGCCTTCAGGTTCGAACCCTCGCGGTGACATGAATGTTTGTTAATGGTTCGGAATCCACGTTAAACTGTAAGTCTCGGTCTAAAATGAATAAAAAAAAATCAATAATCGCATAATGAATAAAAAAAAATCATCGTAGGGCGACAAACCAAACCCCTATTGAACTCCGTCTATAGTTGAATGCATAAGTTACGAGAGCCACTTAAACGTTTTATCCGAGTGTTTCAGTGTGACTTCCAAAAACAAACTCCTAATTCCTCTTAGAAACGATCCTCCAGCCTTTTTTGGGAAGATTCTATATCGTTTGGGACGTGACAAAACCGGCACTACACCGAGCGTATTTTTATTTCCTCATAAAGCTATGTTCAGGCAGGAGTTGCCTCGTGAAGCTATTATAAATCGGTTCTTCACAACCCTTTGTGTGGGTCATGTAACCGGACCCCACTTACGACCAGCTATCCTTCACAATCAGTTATAATGTAGCTTGTTTCACGTGGTCAGACGGAGACACGGGAGCAAGATTATCTCGGGTTGGACTCAACTAGACTCTCACTCCAGTGTGGACGCCGCTTAACCTGACAAGAGTTTTCGCATGCTTTGCGTTTACCGTCCATACTGAATCTTTGAATGGACTTTGGTCCGGAAATAATAAATGATTTACATTATTTTGTTCTGAAAACTCTGTTCATACTTTAGTTCGCAAATGATGCTCACAGTTCACATACTCAAGTGAGAACAGAATTTTTAACAAAAAATACTGTAAATCCTTTATTACTTCCGGACCAAAATCTTTGAATGGTTAATATTTATACCAATGAGACCGAAAAAAAGTACATCATCTAGAGGAATTTTTTTTTTAAGGAGTGGATCTGCATTTGCGTCACACTAAGTCAAGGTAAAGTGGATCTAGATTTAAGTAGTGGTGCATGTATTGCATAGATTGAAAAAAAAAAATCTATAAAATATATGATTATTGTATAAGGGCGGTAAAATTTGAGACACAAAATGTTTACACGAACATTTTGGAGGTGATTTCGAATGTCAAACGATCCCGGAAATAATCACGCCGGAGTGGGGGTGGTGGGGGTGTGTGTGTGGGGGGGCGAATTTTGAAGGGCTTTTTGCAGGGACAGAGAGAACCGCCCCAGCCGGGACAGGGGTGCTGGGGGAGGGGGATCGATGCGTCGCGCGGGAAACTTTTGTGACAATGTAGCTAGACTCCCCGCCGTCTCGTTTTTGTTTTTAATTGCGACCGCTCCGACACTCCCCCCCCCCCGTTCGTGTAGGGGGAGGGTTTCCCAAAATCGATCCAAATCAAGGTGAAGTGCCTGTCAGGTAGACTCAGGTATCGTTTCCAGGAAAATCTTTAAAATAGTGAAAACACTACAACTGAAATTATTTTTTTGTGTGTTTGTTATAAAAATAGCATGTGTTTTTTTCAGTTAAGAATTTTTAAAGGAAAATAATAAATTCAAATTATAGTTAATATATCTTATTATGCATCAATCACTACACACGCACAAGTCTCAACAAAGGTATTTCAATAAAATTACCAATTGGATACTTATTAACTGAACTTACCGACAATAAAAAGCTTTTTTACTTTTAAGCTGTAAATCTTCTGGAAATCTAATAAAAAAAATCGTCTGTAAATCTAATAAATAATCTATAAATCTTCTATTGTGTTGTTTTTGAAAAGGGCTGAACTTTTTACACACAATTTCACAAATAAATCATTCAAAATGTGTGATATTTTGATATTAACATATAGGCGGTCATGTGAATTGATTTCACTTTTTTGTGTTACCCTTTCACCCCTCTATAAAACATATTCTGTGTTAATAATATAATAAATATCAATCAAATAATTAAATTAAATTAAGTAATTTAATTAATTAAATTAAATTAAATTAAATTAAATAATTAATTAAATTAAATTAAGTTATTTAATTAATTAAATTTAATTTAATAAAAGAATTAATTAAATTAAATTAAATAATAATATAAACTTAGTCGAGCACTTTAATTCTCATCAATCGACTATTAATAAGAATTAGGTGCTCGACTAAGTTTATATTATTATTTATGTTATTAAGAAACGAGTTTTACTCCTTTGTCGAAGTACGTTGCAGTTTTTGAAAACGAGGAAACTTGATGGCGTTTATAACAGCGCTCGACAGCGTTTGCCATGGGTGTTTTTCCAAATTTTCTGCGATTTTTACATTTAATGCTTTTAGCGTTTGATACTAGACATTGGTTGGCACAGCTTGTTTCAGACTGACCCTTTTATCATCATATAACACCAACTTATCAGATACGGAAATCAAATGTGGGATCATTTCCTTCCCCTTCAATGCCGATCATTCATAAAAATTGCTGAGTATAAATAGAAAATATGTTTACCGATATTTTCAAATAAATCAATAAATGAAAAAATAAAATAAATGAATAAAAAAATAAGATAAAATGAAAATAAATAAATGAAAAAATAAAATAGATGAAAATGAATGAATCAAAAATAAAATAAATGAATTAAATATATGAAAATAAATGAATGAAAAAAAAATTAAATTGAATGAAAATAAATGAATAAAAATGAATGAATGAAAAAAAAAAATATAATGAATAAAAAAATAAAATTAAAAATTAATAAATTAAATTAAAGTAAATTTAAAAAAAATTCGTTTTCTTATTATTTGCACAATTTATATTATTATTATTTTTTTATGTACTTGGAAATTAGGGCGGTTATTTCAGCCTGATATATTTTAATCAAAATTATCTTATTAAGAATTGTTTATGTTTATTTTTTAAATCTTATTTAAAAATAAACATAAACAATTCCACTCGTTAAAAAAAACAATAAATAAAAATTGTTTCTTAACAATAAATCTTACAAACAATCCATTTTATTATTAAAACGAAAATAAATTGCATTCAAACGAGAAAATAATAAATCACCCCTAAATGAGAAGGGTGATAAAAAAAAATTCCTCATTTAATCCACAACATCGATAATTAAAAAGCGAAACCCATAATCGATATTCGTAACCGTCGCGGAATCCGACATCCCCAAACGACATTGTTAACATGTATCAGACGCCGACAGACATTAAAATGCTCATGAGCCGATGAATGGGTCAGACGATTTTAATGGGCCTCCCTCTCCGTCTGCACACACCTTGCAGACGAGAAAAGAAGCCTCCGCGCACGCATCTCTCGTTTTCGAAACCGTCTCGTCGTCTACCCCTTGTTGTTGTCTGCGCTCCCCGAAAAACATATTCGTCTGCTGCGTAACACCCCTCTCTTCCCAAAACATTCGCTTTTTTTGAACGCGTTCGCTATTCAGGATGGTGATTAATATGAACGAGTTTATTTTACAAAAAAAAATGCGCACATTACAAAACGCGTGGAATAACAAATAACTCTAACCGAAAGTTACAAAGTGTTATTAATAAAACGCAGTTAGTTTGCATTTTCGTAACAGTTCCGCTTTGTTTGTGTCTAAACAGTCTCAATGTAACCTAGGGAAAATTTCACTATTTATCATGCAAAGGAACGAAGGTTCGAACTCCACAGGCGGTCTGTTTTTACAGCAGACACTGCATTTGGGAATAAAAGCCATCGTTTGTGACTGTCTCACTAACAATTAGAATGCTTTGTAGGAATTTTCACCATCCCATACGGTTTTCTCGCATACGATACGCAAATGTGGGACAATTACTATCTATCCACCACGAGAACTCTTCTCACCACGATGTCTAGAGGATTGCATTTGATATACGGACAGGTTACGTTCATTCTTTCAATGAGATGCTAATAATAAACGGCAGTTAGTTTGTATTTTTCGTAATAGTTCCTTTTGTTTGTGTCTAAATAGTCTGAATGTAACCTAGGGAAAATTCACACCATTTATCATGCAAAAGGACGATGGTTCGAACTCCCCAAACGGTCTGTTTTACAGCAGACACTGCATTTGGGATTAAAATTGTGACTGTCTCATCGGCAATTAGATTTTGTAGGAATTTTCCTGGGTTTTTTTTTTCATACGGCACACAAATTTGGGGCAGTAACTGTCTATCCACCACGATAAATCTTCTCGCCACGCTGTCTAAAAGATTGCGTTTGCTATAGGAATAGATTACGTTCGGGGGGACTATTAATAAAAGCAGTTAGTTTGTATTTATCACGCAAAAGAACGAAGGTTGGAACTCCACAGGCGGTTTGTTTTACAGCAGATACTGTATTCGTGAATAAAAAAGATTCGTTTGGGAATGTATGTCTCGTCGACAATTGGATTTCTTTGTAGGAATTTTAATGGGTTTTCTTCCATACGACATGCAAATGTGAGACTTGATTTGGTTTGTCGCTCTACGGTCCTCTTCTGCACACGAGGGCAAAACAGACCGGGACCTACAGTTTAAAGTGGATTCCGAACCACTCACAAACATCCATGCCACCGCGAACCTGTAGCCTGTTGAAATGGAACGAAGCGAACTGTGATTCGAACCTGAAACTAGTGATAACAAAGGTCAGAGCTTTAGCGAAATGGCTACTTGGTCGCCAAATGTGAGGCAGTTATTGTCTATCCGCCACGAGAGCTCTTTCCTCTTCATTGTCCAGAGGATTGCATTTGATATACGGACAGATTATGGTCGTTCTTTCAATGAGATGCTATTAATAAACAGCAGTTAGTTTGTATTTTTCGTAATAGTTCCTCTTTGTCTGTGTCTAAACAGCTCAACGTAACCTAGGAAAACGCACACCATTTATCATGCAAAAGAACGAAGTTTCACAGGTGGTCTATATTACAGCAGAAACTGCATTTAGAAATAAAAGACTCGTTTGTGACTGTTTCATCAACAGTTAGATTGCTTTGTATGAATTTTAATGGGTTTTCTCCCATACACCACACAAATGTGAAGCAGCTATTGTCTATCCACCACAAGAACTTTTCTCGCCACGCTGTCTAGATCAGGGGTGGCCAAACGCGTCCGCCTTGAATATTTTTCCAGCCTGTGGAGATTTATCACACATTTACAAAATATATTTATTTTATAATAGTCAAACCAATGTATAAAAAATACATAATGTGTGCATCCATATATATACAAAATTAATTGTCGAAATGATGATAAAAAATTAACTTTGTTTCTAAAATAATTTTCTTGTGAATATATGACTGATATTGCATGTTTTATTTATGAGTTTATAGTTATGTGTTCGCAACATAAGTATTCTGCGAACTCATGAGGAGCGTGCATCTTGGAACGTCTAATATAACAGGTTCTCTGTTTCACTTTAAGTGATCTCAGTGACAATCCGTAGATACGCACAGTTATTTGTTGATAGCAGAGCAAATCAGACTCTCAGTTCAAGTTGTTAGCGCTCTTGATTCAACTTACACCTGTGAATCGTTTTTTTCGAAAATGAAATTGTCCGAACACAAAACACGCTCACACATAACGGACGCAACACCCATTGCGATGTGCCAATACTCAAATGGAGATCGATTTGCAAAAGCTTGAGAAGAAGATTTGAAGAGTGGAGAAACAAATACCGCACCAGTAAAATAAATATAATGATATCATTTTTTTTATTTCGTTTATATTTAACTTTTAGTGTTATATATTTCTTTACAATGTGTGTTGAGTATCATTATTATTATATTGTCTATGTTTACTTGTAAGAATAATAATAAATGCAATAATAATAACCCATTATGTTTCGATTTTTCACTCTAAAAATGTCTATAGTGGGCCTAAATCTAATATGGGGATAAATAATTTTATATGCAGCCCGCGAGTTCATTTGGATTGGCCACCCCTGGTCTAGAGGATTACGTTTGCTGTAGGAATAGGTTACGTTCGGGGATGCTATTAATAAAATGTAGTTAATTTGTATTTTTTGTAATAGTTCCTTTTTGTGTGTATCTAAACAGCTCAACGCAACCTAGGGAAAATGCACACCAATTTTCACGCAAAAGAACGAAGGTTTGATCTCCGCAGGTCACGTATTTTAGAACAGACATTGCATTCGGAAATAAAAAGATTCTTTTTGTCTTGTGGGTCTCGTTGGCAATGCGATTGCTTTGTTGGAACTTTAATGGGTTTTCTCCCATACGACAAACAAATGTTTGGCAGTTACTGTCTATTCACTACCCATCCGATATCCCATCCATTCATTTCGAGTAGGTAGGGTGTCGTTCAAGTCGCATTGGCCCCATTATATTTCGACAGATGGTTTTCATTCTTTGAGAGGTAATTCATTAGGTGATTGCTGATTCATTTGGTTTGGTTTGTCACTCTACTGTCATCTTGTGTACACAGGGGCTAAACAGACAGGGGCCTACAGTTTAAAAGTAAATTCCGTACCACTCACAAACATCCATGCCACTTGTTGATTCATATGAGATATCCGGTATGAATTTTATGTATTTGCTGGTAAAATCTATAGCTATGTAATTGGCAATTAGTTACAACCAATAAAATAGTAATTGTACGGGAATTTTCAGAGAAGGAGAGTTTATTGCTTGCTACTGAGACATCGTGCACTAACCAAGTAATTAGAAGCGTTAGTTTGGTGTTTAAAAGAGCTAAACTGAACAGAAGCAATTGATTGAACCCGATTGCAGGGACACATGTAACAGTGATGAGATGGCTGATGAACTACTCATTCTTAGCCACAAACCGGCTGCAAAAACAAAATACAGTAAAAACAATCTTTGCGTTTACCCTATTGAAATAGTTCTCTCCTAACATGACATGTTCCTATAGCAATCGTTATTACACCGACAGTGACGGGAAGAAAGGAAGGTGGAAATACAGAAAACCAGAAATTACTCAATATCTTATCGTCTATCCCAGTCGGGGTTGTCTGGTATACTTTATGTTGAATATGAAAATCCTGATGGATAAAATCTAATAATAATAAAGTCGATTTTTTTCAAGACCTTTGCGTATAAATGTCAGGTTTTCTCCACTTCTAACACCGATCTACTTTAAATACTGGATAAAAATTCAGTTTTACACAGTGTTGCACTATGGCGGTAGAGTTCTATTGTGAGATATCCCTAATCCCTAATAGGGATAAGGATTTGGGTGGTAAAGATAATAAGCATTAGAGATCTAAACATATATAGGATAGGATAACCTACAATAGGTCTCTACCTAATAGTCGGTAGAGATCTAAACATATATAGGATAGTATAGCCTGCAATAGATCTATCTCTATCTAATAGGGGGTAGAGATCTAAACATATATAGGATAGGATAGCCTACAATAGGTCTCTACCTAATAGGCGGTAGAGACCTATTGGGCGATATCCCTAACCCCTAATAGGGATAAGGATTTGGGTGGTAAAGATAATAAGCGTTAGAGATCTAGACATATATAGGATAGGATAGCCTACAATAGGTCTCTACCTAATAGGCGGTAGAGACCTATTGGCAGCGATATCCCTAATCCCCTAATAGGGATAAGGATTTGGGCTGTAAAGATAATAAGCGTTAGAGATCTAAACATATATAGGGATAGGATAGCCTACTATAGGTCTCTACCTAATAGGTGGTAGAGATCCTATATGTATAGTATCCCTAATCACTAATAGGGATAAGGATTTGGGTGGTAAAGATAATAGGCGTTAGAGATCTAAACATATATAGGGATAGGATAGCCTACAATAGGTCTCTACCTAATAGGCGGTAGAGACCTATTAGGGATATCCCTAATCCCTAATAGGGATAGGGATTAGGGCGGTATAGATAATAGGCGCTAGAGATCTAAAATATAGGATAGGATATCCTACATAGATCTATCTCTACCTAATAGGCGGTAGAGATCTATTGTGGGTAGGATATCCCTAATCATGGACGGATGCACTTTGAATATTGCAATAATAAAAAATTACTCATTGCCGATATTTTTTTTATTGAATACCCAATTATTATTGCATTTATTATTATTTTTATTTATTTATTGCATTTTTTTGCTCATTAATAAAATACATTAATTTACAAAAATGTATTGCATTTTGCTCACTCTCCAACATTTTTATCTAAGGTTTTTTGACCATTCAGTAAAAGAACGATAACAGATACAGAAAAAGATACAGAGTCTTGTAGGAAGCATCAAAAGGGGGTGGGGATGCTGTTAAACTGAACCATTAATTACATCTCCTTCTCCAACATCGGATCACAGGTTTCAGGTTCTAATTCTGGAGGTAGAATGGATGTTTATAGAGGTTCGAATACGCTTTAAACTGTAGGTCCCGGTCTATTTTGCCCTCGTGTGCAAAAGATGACCATAGAGTGACAAACCAAACCTCCTATATCGGAGGATTCGCATCTTTTTTTTCCCTCTGGGACAGTGAAAAGAGTTCCAAAACTGCAGGTTTATCGTGTCACACCCCAGCTTAGAGAACATTCGAATCGGTTTCGCTTGTCGAATTTCTAACAGACCAAGTTCTATACATAGATCCATTCACATTAAAATCCATTCACTAAATTCTGTACATAGAATTTTCGAATATCTCCAGGAAAGGGGTTCCTAACCTTTAGTTCCGATTTTAGCTAGCACTTTCCGTAAACAGGGCGTTCAATCAATACCGTATACTATAAATAATGAAGGGTAGAATCTCGTTTGAAGAGCATAAAAGTTGCCCAAAGAATTATACGATATGATGAGAACGAACCCTCTACAACGCTTATTTTTCAAGATAATTTCGAAAATAAAATGGGACATCGTAATCTGTGCATAGTAGATTGACTTTAATAGCAACAGGAACCTATATTTCTGCTGTTGTTACTTATCCCACTTGGTAGACAGCAACATCTAAACCAAGTCCAAGAACACGTGTGGTTTCATGGATAGAGGGTAAGAAAGAGCAGCTATGAAGGAACAACCGTAGGCAGAAGTCTGACTCGGGTAGGGTTTATATGGGGGTAAGGTTGTCAGTCCCTATACATCTACTGCAATATTAAAGAATGATCTACGATTTAAAGTGGATTCCGAATCACACATCGTCTATGGCACCGCCGATACTGAACTCCGAAACCTGTGGCACTGAGCGCCAGTCACTCGGCCATCAGGCCCCCATGAACATATTGTGTGATGTTTAGATAGAAAGGCCCTCGTGTGACCACTGTGCACATCGAGGCGTGCATTTGCGCGCTGTGCAGTTATTAGATCCAACAACATAGTGTCAATGAAGTGAAGGCAGTATACAGATGAACAACATGTCTCATTTCTACAATAACCGAACTGGATGGTATCTGGAACTGATTTATGGTAATGCCTTCATATGTTCCCGTAGAGAGCATATGAAGAAGCAAACCCCAAAGGATTCACATCTAGTTATATGACGCCAACACAACGGGACTCTGCCATCAAACTTGCCGTTGCGTCAAGACGTGTTGAGGGACATCTTCGGAAATGCATCCTAACCCACGGGCCGCATATAAAATTATATATTCCCCTATTAGATTTAGACCCACTGTAGACATTTTTTGAGTGAAAAATGGAACCATAATCAGTTATTTTTTTTTACGATTATTCTTACATGTAAACATAGATAAGGTAATAATAATGATACTAAACGCACACTGTAAAAGAAATATATAACACCAAAAAATGAAATAGACAAAAATATATAAATATAAACGAAATAGAAAATGAAATCATTAAAAAATATTTATTTGACGAGTACGATATTTGTTTCTCCACTTTGTCTTTCACTTAGCTTTCTTGCAAATCGATCTCAATTTG
>BPLR01010213.1:0-36622 GCA_021605095.1 Caerostris extrusa
TTCCAAAATAACAATGTTAGCTAAAGTGGGCACGCATTCGATTTTTCGAACGGAAAAGCAAAGATCTGCACAAGCACAATATTATCGGATGAAATCACGTACCTTATTCTTAGAACGAAGCTCTTCAAAAAAATCGTCTGATAAAAACTAAGAAAGATGCGCTAATGTTGGTAAAAATGTATAATTTTGCCATTATAGATATACAGGTATTTATGTATTCCTCACAGCTACTCACTTTGAAGAAGGTTTTCCCATAATTGATCTAAATAAAAGATAAAAAAAAAGCGATGTTTTCCATTAAAGGTTTTACCAGTTTTTGTATATTTTAAAAAAGTTTGATAATGTTAGTGCTGTAGACAAGTCATGTCAGTTTAACAATAATTAGCATAATTTTAATATTTTCCTACTTCTGATCCTCGGTTTTTACATTAAAAAAATTTTTTAGAGTTCCACTGTTCAGAGTGTAGGTCAAATGCGCATGAATTGGCAACATCTTTTTGGAACGAAAGTTTCATAAAAATCCCAAATTCTATTTTAAATATAATTAAAACCATCTAGGCACCCACCCAACCACACACAAAAAATGTTCATCAAAATTGTCCTTTTACGAGTTATTTAGTGAAAAACACACGTACAGAAGAATTTTGTCAATTGCAAAGCCACCTACCGGGTCCAATTACGAATCTAAACTATCCAGGGATCCAATCAAACAGCCACAAAAAATTTCATCAAAATCGATCGAGCCATTCAGGAGGAGTTCAGTGACAAACGCATGCCCAGAAGAATTTTATATATATACATATATATATATATATAATAGATCATTTCAAAATTACTTGCTTTGCGCTGTCTTTGGATGAAGTGCAATGGCTGTAAGTAACTAGCAATCTTTGCATGTTTACAAATCCCTGATATAAGCAAAATAGATAGTTGTGAATAATTTTCAATCTTACTTTACGATACACCAAAAATACTTATCAGAATATCTTTCAAAAAGCAAAGGAACAAATAATACTCTGAAGTAATTACCATAAAAATCTTAACCATCAAAACCCACGATGCAAGCTATCAAAAAGCGTTTTTGCATCATCCACAATAATTACCCCTTGAGTATGAAGGCCTTTAACAATCGACGTCACGTCTGGTGGTTTGGAACATTAAAAGCCATTTAGACCCCCGCAGATGGTCCCAACATGGAACAAAATAATGCAAACACTCCTTTTCAGTTGAGAAAGCTTCACCAAAATAACAATGTTAGCTAAAGTGGGCACGCATTCGATTTTCGAACGGAAAAACCAAAAATCTTCACAAGCGCACTTTAATCGGATGGAATCACGTACCCTGTTCTTAGAACGAAGCCCTTAAAAAAATCGTCTGATAAAAACTAGGAAAGATGAGGCTAATGTTTGTAAAAATGTATAATTCTGCCATTATAGATATGCAGGTATTTATGTATTCCTTACAGCTACTAACTTTGAAAAAGACCTTTCTCATAATTGATCTAAATAAAAAAATAAAAAGTAATGCTTCCATTAAAAGTTTTAAAGCTTTGGCATATTTTAAAAACTTTGATGAAGTCAGTGCTATAGGCAAGTCACGTATGGTTTGATGAAAGTATTATAGAATCCAACTTAACAATAATTAAAACATGAATTCAGTATTTTCCTACTTATAATCTTCGGTTTACGCTTTAAAAAAAATTTGTAGAGTTTTGTTGTTCATATTATAGGTTGATTGCGCAGAAATTGGCGATATGTTTTTGGCGAAGGTTTCATAAAAATCAGTTTGATATAATCCTCAAATTATACTTTAAAAACAATTAAAACCATTCATGGAACCACTCAAACACACACAAAAATTTCATCAACATAGGCCCAGCTGTTCAGGAGCAATTTAGTGACAAACACGTGTACAGAAGAAATATATCGATTTTAACGTCAACTACCGGGTCCATTTGTGAATCTAAAACCACCCAGGGACCAACTCAAACACACAGAAAAAAATTCGTCAAAACAGGTCCAGCCGTCTAGGAAGAATACAGCGACAAACACATGTACAGAAGAATTATATAATATATACACTGAAGTGACAAAAGTCATGGGATAGCAATATGCAAATTTTCAGATGGCAGTAGCATCGCGTAGAACAGGTATAAATGCGCAGTGCTTTTCGCAGAACTTTCATTTCTGTTCAAGTTATTTATATGAAGAGGTTTTGACGTGATGATGACCGCACAACGGAATTAACAGACTTTGAACGCGGAATGTTAGTTGGAGCTAGACGCATGGGTCATGCCATTTCGGAAATCGTTAGGGAATTCAACATTCCCAGATCCACTGTGTCAAGAGTGTGCCAAGAGTATGACATTTCAGGCATAACATCCCACCATGGACAGCGCAGTGGTCGACCGCCTGCACTTAACGACCGAGATCGGCGACGTCTGCAAAGAGTCGTAAATTCTAACAGACAAGCAACACTGCGTCAAATAACCGCAGAAATCAATATTGGGACGTACAAGGGACTTGTCTGTTAGAACTGTGCGGAGAAATTTGGCTTTCTTGGGCTATTCCACCAGAAGACCGACTCGAGTGCCTTTACTGACAGAACGACATCGCTTGCAGCGACTCTCGTGGGCACGTGAGCATATCGGTTGGTCCCTAGATGAATAAAAAACCGTGGCCTGGTCCGATGAGTCACGATTTCAGTTGGTAAGAGCTGATGGTAGGGTTCGAGTGTGGCGCAGACCCCACGAAGCCATGGACCCAAACTGTCAGCAAGGCGCTGTTCAAGCTGGTGGTGGCTCCGTAATGGTGTGGGCTGTTTTCAAGGCATGGACTTGATCCTCTGGTACGACTGGACCGAACATTGACTGGAAATGCTTATGTAGCCATTCATGGACTTCATGTACCCAAACAACGATGGATTTTTTATGGATGACAATGTGCCATGTCACCGGGCCACAATTGTTCGCGATTGGTTTGAAGAACATACTGGACAATTCCAACGAATGATCTGGCCACCTAGATCGCCCCGACATGAATCCCATCGAGCATTTATGGGACATCATCGAGAGGTCTGTTCGTGCCCAAAATCCTGCACCATCAACGCTTTCACAATTATGGACGTCTATCGAGACAGCATGGCTCAATATTCCTGCAGAAGACTTCCAACGACTTGTTGAGTCCATGCCACGTCGAGTTGCTGCACTTCGCCGGGCTAAGGAGGCCGACACGATATTAAGAGGTATCCCATGACTTTGTCACTTCAGTGTATATTTATATATAATATAAGTAGATAGCAATCTTTACATGTTTAAGATTCCGTGATATAAGTAAAATAGATGTTTTTGAGGAATTTTCTATATTACTTTACGATTACTGTTACGATACACCAAATAATACTTAGCAGAAAATCTTTGAAAAAGTAAAGGAACAAGTAACACTGAAGTAATTACGATAAAAATCTTAACCGTCAAAACCCATGACGCAAGCTATCAAAAAGCGTTTTCTCCAGTTTCATCATTCACTATAATAGCCGCTTGAGTATGAAGACCTTTAATAATCGACGTCGTCTGATGCTTTGGAACATTAAAAGCCCTTTAGAACCCCGCAGATGGTCCCAACTTGGAACAAAAAATAATGCAAACACTTCTTTTCAGTTGAAAAAGCTTCACCAAAATAACAATGTTAGCTAAAATGGGCGCATTCGATTTTTACGAATGGAAAAGCAAAGATCTGCACAAGCACAATTTTATCGGATGGAATCACGTACCTTATTCTAAGAATGTAGCTTTTCAAAAAAAGTCGTCTGTTAAAAACTAAGAAGGATGCACTAATGTTGGTAAAAATGTATAATTTTGCCATTATAGATATCAGGTATTTATCTATTCCTCATAGCTACTCTCTCACTTTGAAGAAGATTTTTCACAGAATTGATCTAAATAAAAGACGAAAAAATAGTACTTCTATTAAAAGTTTTACAGTTTTCGTGTATCTTAAAAATGTTTGATAAAGTGAGTATTCTACAAAAGTTCTGTATGATTTGATAAAAAACATTATAGAATCATGTTTAATAATAATTAAAGCATAATTTTTAGTATTTTTCTGCTTATATTTCTTGTTTTATACTGTGAAAAATCTTAATAGTTGCGCTTATAATGTTCTGTTTATAGTTTTAAAAAATATCTTTGAGTTTTGCTGTTCAGATTGAAGTTCAATTGCGCATAAATCGGCGACATTTCTTTGGCGAACATTTCATAAAAATTCAATTTGATACAATTCATTGCCTAAAAACTTTATAAGGCAAATAAGCAAAATTGTCGATAACAAAAAAATTGAATTTTTACAAAAATAAACAAAAGACAACGCGAAGTCGTGCATAGATGTATGCTAATAGATTAAGAAAAAGGTTATTAACAATTACTTTTATTAAGTTCAAAACCCATACATAAGTGGAAAAACAAATCATGGACCTTAAAACATCGCCATGAGGGCGAAAATGTCGCCAAACAAGGTAAACCGAATGAAATATTTTCCAATCAAATAACTGGAAAAGTAAAACGTCAGACTTCGCCAACGACGATAGTTATAACTCTGGTAACCCTATTTGAAGCTAGTTACACTTTTTTCTATTCTGTTGGTGCCTTCTATGAGGTATCAGGGCTAATAGTTTACTTTCTGTACCATTTATGCATGTGTAGATAAGCGGGTAAAGAAGATCTTACTAGGCAAATTTCAAACTACAAGTTATAGCGCTTGTTGAAAACATTTGGTTATTTTTACGCTTGCGGGACACAAATATCACTAAGATAAGATTTTTCGTTTTTTAGAGATATCACTATACAACCAACAATATAAACACTTCAGAACATAAATAAATTCATTTTCATGAAATAAATAATTATTTTATTACATAAACTTAAAAATATAAAGTAAATAAATAAGAACGTGCTTTATTTACCGATATTTGGCGATTGATCACTTACCCCTGATATCAGAAAATCTCAAGGTTTTTGCCAAATGACAGGATCCACATATATGTCGATCTCCGTAAGCTTTAAGAAAGTTAAAAAAGATTCGGCTTATCACTGTGGCATTTTTTCTCACAGAAAGAGTTATGTTATTCCATTCCTTTTTGAGAGACATGTATATTCTTCGACAAATACATAATAACAACTCATCACTCATATTTCTGCAGCATATAAGCAGTATCGTGGATATTTATTTTACATGCAATCAGTAATGAGAACAACCTGTCACAAATCTGTTTGTACTAATGAGAACAAACTGTCACCCAAATCAGATAACAGATAATCAGTGTCATAGATAATGAGACCTCATGAAATTAATGATAGTCTGTGCGACCTTCACAGATCGAAACAATTACAAATGGAATATGGGCTACGCTACATGTAGACTATGGACTTATCGAACATGAGTTGTTGATTTGTTTTGGTTTGGTTTGCAACTCTACGGTCATTTCTACACTACTTGGATTTAAAAACATCGGGACCTACAGTATAACGTGGATTCGAACCACCAACAAACATCCATGCCACCGCCAGGTTTCGAACCTTAAGCCTTCGGTACTAACGGCCAAACCGCTAGCCAGTTATGAGTTGCAGGGCTCGTTATAGATCTAGTATAAGCCAAGACATCCATAACATGGAAATATACGGTATTAGCAAAATAGTAACTTACACAGTTACAAATTAATTACAAAATTACTATCTTTAAAAAAAAACTTCCCCTTTTAAGCAAAATTCAAGAAAATACTTATTTGAATTTTCTTATAAAAGTAATAAAAATTTAATTAATCAGAATTCTAAGAACAAAATTACAGTTTTCTAAATTAGTAATGATCACAGTTTTTGCTTAGTTCATCGCAGTTTAAGTCAACAATAATTTGCCAGAAGACACATTTCTAGAAAAAAAAAACCTCCAGGGAGTTTAAATTGAAGTATTTTCTGTGGACATAGAAACTTTAAATGTAACAGATTAAATTGGATTAGTAGACAGGAACGTTAACCTGAAATACCTTTTTAAGCTCATACTTAAAATGATTAAAAGGAAAAATTAATTGGAGATAAAATAAAATAACACGTAACCCTGATTACCTTTTCACTTATCTGCTTTAAAATTCTTTAAAGAATGTGTAATCTTCGATGCAAGAAGTATTAGCCGAATAGTTTGCAATTACGAAAAAAAAAAAAAAAATTATTAATTTTTTAAACATCAACGCCAAACGATTTTTATTTTTGTTCGAGTTCTTCGTTCGTGTTGATAAACAAAAACTGACTGCCTCTACACGTTGATAAGATGAAACATTTTAATTAAAAAAAAAAAAGAACTCTTTAACTGTAAACAAACTAAAGTAAACATTTAATCCTGTTTAAAAAGAAAAAAATGGAAGAAAAGACAAGAAATATTTTATTTAATTCTTCTTATTTTATACAAGACAAAATGTTTTTATAGTATGTAAATATCCCAAGAGCATAAATAGCTTGTTTTTAATTGCGAAGAAAAAAAAATGTTTTGTTTATATAATAAAAGCTAATAGCAAGCCTGTATTTTGAAAATAAAAGCTTTCTATTAAATTATAAACTGCTGTATAGAGTTTTTATTGTATAGGTTTTTATGAAATACAATATATTTTTTTAACTACAAAAAAAATAATAATAAGTCTTGTTTTGTTCAATTTTTTATCGTATATTTTAATATATTGTTTGTTAAATAAATTATTTACAATTTTTTTTTTTTTTTAGATATTTTCAAGGCTTTGCCTTTTTCTCTGTAAAAAATATTTTTGTAAAGTAATGAACTTGAAAACACAAAACATATTAACAGTATTAAATCTTGCTTTAAAATAACCAGAAAATTTAAAGAATGATTAATAATGTCAGTTTATAAAATCAAATATGATTTTAATAAAGTTTTTAACATTTAAAGATTTATCTTTTTTTCATAATTTGTTAGCATTAAATATTTTTATACTATTCGAATCTATTTTGATTTTTCTGAAAATATAATCAAATAAGTAATAATTGATTACGATGAATCAATTAGTGATAGCATCTTAGCTAATTTGAGGGAGGGCCAAGGTTTGAATTCGATGGCGAGTGCGTTGCAGTCACTGATTTGAGAAGCGATTGCAACTGTAGTAAAAATCTAATGTAGTAGTCAGACTATTTAATAGTAAAATAATAGTATTTAATAGTAATGTAATAGTATAGTAGTAAAATGTAGTAGTCAGACAATTTGGTGGGTGTGTTAAAGGTTTTCCCTTGCATGACTCCAATGTGAGACAGTTTTTTTTAAATGCCATCTCTTCATCGCTCGTGGTACACATTAGGGGAACACAAAGAGCCCTCAATATTCAACAAAAAAAATATTGATTAATTAAATGTCCATTAGAAAATTACAAAAGACTATCGTTATTAGATTTCTAGGCGTTCACATTTTGGTAGCTTAATCTCTATGGATTAAAAACGGTGCATAATATGCACTATTAATATTTTTTTTTTTCTAAGTTATGACATTTTTTTTGTAAATTCCAAAGGCAGTCGTTTTAATCTTCCCAGGTATAACAACTTATAACGCACGGTTTCCTATGAAGGAAAGCCTGGCTGAAATCATCCTAAATTTCGTCTCATCGCAAAGTAGTGAAACGTCATATACTACGTAATAGCTCACGTGATTTCTCCGTCCACTGGGAGTAGTTTTAATTTAAGTTTGAATTTTGGTTTCCTGCACGAATTGTGTTGTTGCTCTGAGCGTGTCGAAACATAGCAGTTTTGCCCGAAAAATGTATTGTGACAAATAGTTAATAGTTGTGAATTTTATTGGAATTGTGTGTTGTGTTCCTGTGATCGTTCTAAATGTCATTATGTAAATAAATATTAGTTAGTTGAATTTCAGTCTTCTTACAAGAATTGCATCATCGTGTAGTAACCAGCGGTCTTATCAATGTAATTGAGATTCTTTAATATTATCACAATGTAAAATAAATTTGATCAGCCGACGTGCTTTGATGCTATAGATTTTTGCCGGTAATTTGTAGTTTGCCTTATGAGTAAATAAATCAGTAACAAGGAGGCATCACATTAAATAAGGCGCGTATTAAACAAGGTGCCAACTTATTGTTTATTTAATATGTAATATTATACTTTTTCTAGATAATTGACGTAATTTAATCTTTGTAAACCTCAAAATTGCAGTCGCCATGCTTTTCAAATATTTAAAATGATCTCCATTTTCTTTTGTATAGATTTCATGCAATTGTTTACGATTTTGAATACGTTGTTAAATACGACGTTTTTAGTATCCGATGAAAACCAACATTATTAGACCTATTCGAGGTGCCTTATTTCAACTAACTGAAAATAACCTCAGCAAACATCAATGGTGTCATCTCAATGACCACATAAGAAAAATAAAAAAGAATGAAAGTGTGAAACAAAAATTACAACATTTCAAATCAAATCAAATTGCAATGAAGGCTTTACCATCTTATAAAAATAAAAAATGAAGAAGAAAACAACACTTACCATGGAACCTTCATCTATTGTGTCTAAACTGAGGACTGTGACGTGGAAACGGACAGCTGTCGCTTCCCCTAAGACGAAAAGAAAAGAAAAAAAAGAATTTTAACATAAGTTGACTTACAGAAGCAGATACAAAAAGAAAAATCCAGAAACTATCTTAAGACTCAAATTAAAATTCGGGTCTTTTTTTTAAAAAATTTATTAATTAATTCAAACTAGTTTTTCTTATCACAAATGTTGCATGTTACATTTATTTAATTTATTTTTTTTGCTGCAATTATTAAAATGCAAATTAAATTCAACAAATGCTACTATTAATTTTTGAACAGAGGAGTGATAGTTTACAAAAAAAAAAAAAAGAGTATGATTTCTATTGCTACTGCAAAGTAGTCATTTCTTCAACAATATAGATTAGCGTGATTTGATGAATGAGCACGGGAAACAGAAATTAAGGTGCCCGGCTATCAACTGAAGATGGGACCAATTCGCCAAACCGAATAAATTACAAACCTTGTCTATGCCTATGTCGAGAGATGGGTACAATAAATTTATAGGCGTTATGTTTTCCATGGTCTCTCAGGAATCGTGGATCAAGGTTTGATATAGGGGATATTCTAAACCTTAAAAGACACATTCCATTGGGCATACCGTATTAAATAGTTGTGTCATATATATGGGGACTTTGTAGAAGGATTATTACAATTCATTGATGGTAAAGATAAATATGTTTCATATTTGATTGAATGATGAAGAGTGACCAAAGTATTTGGCTCTTGAAAACTACAAACTTTAGCAACAATTTTATGAACCTATATTAACACAAAGAAATATTTTTTTTAAATTTTTTATAAAAAAATGAGCATATCTATGTAAATTTTCTTTACATAATAGTTATTATTTTTATTAAATAAAATTGTTAAATGGTTCTGATACTTGTAGGAAAAATATTATAAGTTGTTATTCTTATTACTCTAATAACGAATATGCGTGGATATTATAATTTATTCTGATATAGATTGTTCTAATTTTCATATTGTGTTTCTGAAATTTCTTCAATATGATAAGTTATTAATAAAAATATTTATGAAAGTTTTCCCACTGTTGTTGATGCAGTAGTAGGACAAACCTAAACTGCTACAGTGCAATTTCTGCTCAGTTTCAGTACAACTGGTCTCATTGGCGAATGGCAAACGTTCATTGCATTACTAAAAAAGACATCAAAATATAAATTTTGCATAAAGCCACGCATATAAATTCCACGCACAACAATTCCAAAATACAAGAAATCTTTGAGCACCCCAGACCACCATGGCTTATAGAAATAAATAACAACATTAAAAAAAATAATAATAACATAAATAATTTATTTAGCACATCAAATGAATAATATATTTAAATAACATTAAAACGCAAAAAAAAATAATAAATTTAAAAAAAGATAAAGTGGAAAAAAAAAGTCAAGAAATATATTAATAAGAATTAAAAAAATTTACAAATGGCCATAAAAGCAATCTTCTCATTGACCAACTGAAAAATGTTTCGTAGCTATTTGACATTTTTGGCGTCTCGATTTCTTTTTAAAAGGAGTTTGTGCCTTTAGCGTGGCTAATAAGTAAGTATATTTTTAATACATTGCACTTGCAGAGACCAACACAATGCAGTTTCAATACATACATTGAACATTGCACATTACATTATATAGCTCTATTTTATTTCTACTCTGTGGGAGAGAAGCTTTTGAGAAATGGAACAAAGGTATTTCTTTTTTCATGTCATATCAATTTTAAAATAATCGAAGTCTAAGAATATTAATAATGAAAAATATTTATTGAAAAGGGCACATTGACATTGATACTAATTTTCATTAAAATTCACACTCATTGACAATAATCAGTCTTTGACACCTTTCCTGATGGGAAAGCCGACAAAAGATGCTTTAATAAATAAAATGTTTACCAAAAAAACCGATAATTTTAATTCAATTTTGCATTAAAAGTTTATTGTATTAACCAAAAATATAACGAATCTTAAATAGTATTTTATTAAAAAGAAAATACAATGTTGATATTTTGGAATGAATGACCCCCATTCGAAACATTTGTCAAGAGCCTCAGATGGTATAGTTACACCAATGGTGATAAATACTTGAGAAATGGAGCAAAGGTATTTCTCCATCATGGCATATTAGAATTAAACTAATCGAAAAATATTATTCAAAGTTTTATTAGAGTTTGAAGTAGACATCTTCCTATTTTTAAAGAAGTTGCAACTTTTAATTTAATTAACCGTTTCTGAGCAGTGTTCTCCACTGACCTCGTTCTCGCGTTCACTGCTCAAGGCCATTTTCTGTCGTTTTCTCAGCTCGGTCCTCCATCACGCGGAGGCCGACAAACGCATCAGTCCTTTCCAACCTGTGATGGTCTCCGCGTTCCAAAAAAAATGCATTCTTTTCGAGAGCAGGTGTCATTATCGGATCCCAAAAAGTGTGCTGCCGCGAAATAGGTTTCAATTTATCAAAACTTATTTTTTTCTTGAAGATGAAAGCACTTTGGTAAATTCCATTTTTCATTTTTTGTTTTATTTGTTTATTTTGTTTTAAAAAAGTCTGCCTGCCATACTGCGAGCAGATGTAAATTTTCGGAATTTGGCATTTAAGTGGTTTTTTTATAACAATATCGTTTCGTTTAAATGACAGAGAATGAAGTTATTTTAAGAAATTTTATGTTAAATGATGTTTAAATCAATTGAAATGTTAATCTGCAATGATAATTTTTAGTTTCTTTTATTTATTCTAATGATTGCTATAATATTATTTCATATTTTTTTAGCGTGGTGTTTAAGAGTCTGTTTGTTTACATAATAGAGAACGAAGTAATTTTTAAGAATTTTATGTGAAATGATGTTTAGGTCAATTGAAGACTTAATCTGCAACAATAATTTTGGGTTTTCTTTTATTTATTATAACGATTGGTGTAATTTTATTTCATATTTTATTTTTACTGTAGTATTTTTATTTGGTATAATTTTTAGTTTATTTTTCCAAAATATTTAAGTATGTTGTAGTTTCTTATCCCACTTGGTTTACAGCAACATCTAGACCAAGTCTATGAACCTGCATCTTAAAACTACGAGTCATGATAATATTTTAAAAATACAGCTATATTCTAACTTTTCATTTTTCAAGGAAAGATTCTTTATAAAAACTATTAAAGAACGATAAAAATTAAAAATTCTTCGATAAATCTGATATTTTCAATAGGTATCAATCAATATCTCCTTATAATAATTTTTCAAAATAAAAAATGCTGTAAATAACAAAAATTTCTTTAAAACTCAAAAGTTCATGAAAATCCAGAGTTTTCTATTAAACTTACTTCACTTCAATTCTACCACGAAACATCTTCGTTCAAAAAATAAGCAAAAGAAAGCAGCGAAGACGATATGAGCGACCTCTAACACAACACCATCTGCGAAATCTATTTCAGACTGGCAAGAATCATAAACATCATTTCTTCTTCCCCGTCCCTTTCAAGAGATTTCGTCCCCAATTTCAGACGATATTGACTTCTCTTCTTTTCATTGCTGCTTCTTGCCACATTTAATTTGGCAGGTTTTCCTCTGCAGTGATCTGGCAACAGCCGTTTTTATCACGTGTCTTCACGGCTTGTTTTTTATATCTTGTTTTATTGGGTAAGAAAAAGAAAATTGATCGGACACTGATTTTTCTTTTGAAGATATTAAAGATAAGGTTGTTGCAGTTATTATAGTATGAAAACATATTATTTTTATTAAAATTCATTGTGTAGATGATTAGATTATTTGTATTATAATTTAAAGTATATTAAGTTTTTGCTATTTTTTCTTTTTTGTAGTAGATGTTACTGGTTGATTTTAATTCTTGTTTGTCAGGTGTGCTTTAGAAGTTGGCTGGACACTGATTTTTCTCTTTTGAAGATAATAAAAATAATGTTTTTGCAGTTATTATATTATGAAACCACATATTTTTGCATTAAGATTATTATTATTATTCGATTATGATTGATGAATAATTAAAGTTTATAATAATAATTCATAATTGTTATAATTTAAAGTAGATTAAAACTTTGCACATGTTTTTGTATTGAAATAAATTTTTATTTTGCATTATAATTACCAGATGTTTTTATTCTCTTAATATAATCATTTTAGCACACTAATGTAAATATATTCTGGTGCCTGATAAGTTTATTCAACTCTCATTGGTAACGAAAGCAATTGGTGATCATTAAGAATTGGTTTTATCAGCTGACGACATTGTTTGTAGACCAGGGGTGGCCAACCCGCGGGGAGCTTTGAATATTTTGCGGCCCGTAAGATTTATCACACTTTTACAAAATACATTTATTTCGTAATGGCGAAAGGAGTGAAAACCAATGTATTAAAAAAATACATTATGTGTATTTTATATTCAAATTAAAATTTAACTGTCGAAATTCTGAAAAAAAATAACTTTGATTTTAAAATATTCTTGCGAATATATAGAAGATATTGCCTGTTTTATTGATGAGTTTACAGTTTTGACTTCGCAGAATAATTCTATTATATTCTTCGAATTCACGATGCGCGCGCATCTTGGAAAATATAATACAACAGATTCTGTGTTTCACTTTAAGTGACCTCAGTGACCATCCCTAGATACGCACAGTTGATTGTTGATAGCAGAGCAAACTAGACTCGTATTCGAAGTGCTCTTAATGCTTTTGGTTCGCCTTACACTTTCGAATCGGTTTTTGAAAATGAAATTGATCAAACACAAAACACGTTCAAACATAACGGACACTAACCTGCAACACCCATTACGATGTGCAAATCTCAAAATTGATATCGATTTTCAAAGCTAAAAAGAAAGAGTTGAGAAACAAATATCGAACTAGTAAAATAAATATTTTTAAAGGATTTCATTTTTTTTATTTCGTTTATATATATATTATATTTCATTTTTAGTGTTCTATATTTCTTTACAATGTGCGTTTAGTATCATTATAATTATATTATCTATGTTTACATGCAAGAATAACAGTAAACACAATAATAATAACTCATTATGTTTCAATTTTTCACTCCAAAGAAACGTCTATGGGAGGTCTAAATCTAATATGGGAATATATATTTTTATATGCGGCCCGAGAGTTACGATGCAAGGGGTGACTCGAAGATCATTTGGGTTGACTATCCCTGTTGCAGACACTGTTTTAAAAACGATCAAGATTCGATGGCATTTGAGATGTTCAGCATATTATTCATACTCCCTGGAGGGTTTTCTAGTATTCTGCCGTAAAATAAGCAAATGTGAGGAAAATGTCCTGTGTGTGTCCTTTCGGAAGGTATTGTCTTTCTTCTTCAGCAACTTGGAGGCAAGTTAGATTTCTACTCACGGGGTGGTCCATAACAACAGAAGCTGCACTCTTCCCCTCGATTCATGAATAGACAACTTGTAGGTTGTCCGCTCCAGGTTCGGACACTGGTATTAGTCACAGAAACAATTAGTTATGCTATGAAATAAAAAAAATTATAAAGATTGTCGAAAAAGACATGGCTTAGATTAAAAGCAGGGAACTTTACAAGTTGCATATGAATGATTAATAATTTCTCTTACCATCAAAGAAATACATCAAAAACATAACTAAAATCCTTAAAATAAATAACTCAAATCCATGAGACCTGAGGGAAAATAAATATTTAATTATTATCGCTAAAACCTTCTTGTGCGTGATAAATTTATTCGGAACTACTTTATTAAATATTTTATTTAAAAGAGTTATCTTATTAAAAAAAAAATTGAATTACATGTTTCTAAAATAGTACATTCTAAATGTCTTCCTTCAGAAAATTAAAAAGTAATTTATTTCAACATATAGAAGCGAAAATACTTAGAGATTCATTACAAAAATAGAATTATTTTATATAAAATAAAATAATGTCAAAAATAAATATAAATCTTTTTTTTTTTAAATTCCAAATTAAATGTCTATGTCGGCGTTGAAGTGTTACTCGAAATGTGATTATGATGTTATATTCATTTTTATACCTTTGAGAACAATTATATTAAAAGTATTTTATTTAGTAGGAAAGATATATCGAAATATGGCGGAGGAAAAAAATGTTGCGTCTCTATTAGATCCAGAAGAACAGAAAAAGGTTTATTCAAGAATAATTTTTCAAGAAAGTGTGGAATATTTCCGAGAAAATTTTGAGGATATAAAAAATTCGGATATTTACGAAAAAAAATTATTCTTAAAATATATATTTATATTTCCTTTTTCTTCGAGTTTTTAAATTTTATATTTCGAATGATTTTGAAAATTATTTTTCCTATATATATATAGGAAATATATATATATATATATATATATATATATATATATTATATATATATATATATATATATATATATTATATATTATATATATATATATATATATATATATATATATATATATATATATATATATATATATATCTATATATATATATATATAACATTTTTTTACTATGAAATTCCATTATTCAATCATTAAAGGAATTATTATACATTAAGAAGACTATTTTTAACGGCAAAATGTTGCTTCTGCTGCTTTTGTATTTAAATATTTTCTATTATTAAATTTTTAATTTTTTTAAACCAGCGCTATATGATTTTTGGAAGCAAATTGTAAAATGCATAATGCCATTATATTTCTTTGGTTTTTCATACTCAGAAAACTTTTAAAAGTTATAATTTTATGACGATTATTTATAAAAAAATTTTAAAAATTAAAAAATTCTTATTAAAGCAAATTATATCCCGTTATATTCCATTTAAGTCCCCCTATCGTCCTTTTCCTATCTGATTTTTTTATATCTATGTATAAGAGCCTGTTGGCTAAGTTTCTGTGCATAGATGCCAAATGTAGTCGGTGGGGCCATGGATGATTGCAGTGATTCAGAATCAACTTTAAACCAAAAATCCCCGGTTTAATATGACTGTAGAGTGTTGGGCGCAGGGCTGACAGCCCTACACCATAAATAGAAAACTTCTGTCTCCAAATCTGCTAGTAGGCAGACGGCCGTGGCCTACCATGAGGCAGTTGAGCCAAAGAAGAAGAATATTATATATATACTCCTGTGCCCAAAAAGTAAGACCAATTTTCAATTTAAAATTCCTGGGGCTAAAGGAATTTCTTTTCTTTTTTTTTTTTTTAGGTTGCTGGTACTGCCCTTCACATCTGTGTGAAATTTGACGTCAAATATTCATTAGTATTTAAGTTACGCTGGGCTTTGTGAGATACTAAAAACTGATTCCGGCGATTTTGAAATATCTGAATTCGATGAGCAAATAACTTGCATTAAATTTTGTTTGCGGAAACATAAAAAGAATGTTGCAGAAGGTATTCGGTGAGCATTCCTATAATGGAAAGGCATGCTAGGAAGTGATATAAAATGGTTCGAAGAAGGCAGAGGACTCGTTGAAGACGAAGAGCCCTTTTGGTCGACCCTCAACCTCAACCGACGAAGCTGACGTCTGAAAAATTAAAAGCTTGGTACTTGTAAAACGTCAATTCTTACATTTAGAGACCTTCTTACGATGTTGGAATTTCAAAAGCGATCGATCAATTCCTTGGGCCTCAAACGCTTCAAATCTCGGATTGGTATCGAAATCACTGAATGTACCAAGTCACACTGCATTGATTCTTCGTGACTTTTTCGCCAATACCGAAATACATATCGTTCCACAACAACTTTTCACACTGTGCGGCTTAGTCATTCCCTAAACTCAAAACACCACCGGGGACACCGGTTTGAGTTGGTTGAAGAGATTCAACGTGAATCGCCGCGTGCTTCGAAGGAGATCACTGCCGATGACTTTTAGAATGCATTGAGGATTGGAAAACAGTTGGCATAAGATGTATTGTGTCCGGAGGGGTATTACATTGAAGGCCATGAAATAAAATTTGGAAGAATGTATAAAGAGGTTTTGAAAAAAATAAATAACTGGTCTTACTTTTTTGGGCGCAATAGTATACACATTATGATACAGATTACATATAAGATGTTCGGAATAATCGTATACAAAATAATGATAAGAAGAATCGGATACAAAAACTAAATTTATATTTTCAAAACAATAACACTCGAGCAGATAGCGATACATGAAAATATAGAACAACGTTTTCCCACATTTTTTCAGTTACGAAAGATAAACACATGTAACATTCGTAACTGAAAGAAAAATGCAAAAATGTTGTTCCCTATATTTTCATGCATCGCTTATTTTCTTGAGTGTTATTGTTTTGAAAAACATAAATTTATTTTTGTATCCGATTCTTCTTTTATGCTAAACCTGTATTTTTATAAGAATCTAAACAATGATAATCATTTTTTAAACTTTTTTCAGAAATGAGGTATCTCAAGGAACATAAACATTTTATAGTTAAATAAATTAATTGTATTTTAAAACTCATGAAATTAATTATATAATTTTACAATTAACTATCAATAATTTTAAAGATTTCCTTATGTTAAACGCAGTATTATGCAATACGTTATATTTATTAACAATGTAATAGAAAATATCGTCTTCAAATTCTTTTGAGTCTCGATTCTTAGAAAAACCCCAATGCAATTCTTTTACCTGTTCGAACCTATTCCATGCTTTCAAGTTCTTTTCTAAAACACAAAATATTAAAAAAGACGCAGTCTCGTTTTAAATAATCTATTTATATTATTTTGCACTAATATATCAAAATCTGAGAACAACTTTCTTTCGAATTTCTAATGAAATTTCTTTTTCTATTCCTCGTTCGCCAAACGACATTCAATATGGATCGCCTGCGTTCCATTAATCGTTTCTTTGGAATACTTTGAACAGAATCTACGCTTCGTTCGCTTTTCCTTAAAAATAACCTCCAGTTCCGACTTATCTGAAAAGGAATTTAATTGACTTCCCTTGAAAACATATAAATCACCTAATCTAGTAAACAGAGAACATGTTAAGTGAATAGTAGAAGGAAACCGGATTTTTACGTCTGTGAATTCGATGTATTAGAAACTAATCTTGATTCTACTGCCGGGCAAGGACTGAATAGGTTGGACTGGTTCTGATAGAATCATTCCTACAATAAAGTAAAAACGGGTTGATTCGAAATTAGAGTTATTTATAGCAAATACAAAGGCCTTTCACTTTCAATCACCGCCAAATTCTGTCTTTTATTTTTATTTTCGCCAAACTTAATTAAAATTTAGATTAATTGAAATGAAATCAAAGTAGGCAATGAATAGCACGAAAGTTCTACGAATTTGTTAGGAATTGCTGTCCGTTGATAAAATTGTAGAAAATTAATTGTCATTGTAATTTAATTTAAGTAGTAATGGAAGATAATTGGGTTATCTTTGTTGTAAGTCATGATAAAATGCAATGAATTTGTTGACATCTTTATAAGAGGGACACAATTATCAAGTTATATTTTTTGATGCTATTAGATACAAACTTAACACCAGAGGAAAAGTCTGGGAGACAATCGGGGACGACTGGAAAAATTTGCCAAAGTGCTGTTGCCAATTAAAGAGTGGACATGACTGCCTGGGTAAACAACTGGCCAAAATAGACTCTGATATATGTGTTTTATGTAAGACAGAGAAAATGAATAACGCCCATCTACTTGCTTTCGGGATTGGACTCAATAGGGACTTACAACAGAATGGTGATTTGTGTACTCTTTACTGGAAGGCCAGATAAAGTATGTCCTGATCACACAAACATTTGTTATGATGTTTCTAGATTTTTAAAATTTAGACATTTATCTTCCTTATAATTGGTTTTTAAGGCCTTTTGATGATTTTGTTGAGAATTCTGGTCTTTTCCTTAGAATTATGATTTGATTACATACTCTTTAGCTTTACTCTGTGGTAAGCGGCTAATTTGTATGGATTGAGTTCTAATAACGACATAGGTAACGACAACAGCATACCAATTCTTTGTATTTAATTTTTAAAATTAACATTAACCAAATCTATTCATATTTGGTTCAATTTTTTATATACCATCACAATTTCACATCAAAACAATATAGTTTTTGTAATTAATTAAGAGAAAGTTAATTTTCATGTTTTTGTGTTTGAAATAATTTTATATTCATTTTAATTTTCTGAAAATTGTTAGAACACCTTTCATTATAAATATAATCCGTGCATATTTATTTATGACACTTAATAATGAAACATTCATTATTCATATTTGTTATACTTGGATTTAAAATCATTATTTTTAAGCATTAATATTATTCTAAAAACGTGAAAATGTTTAATTATAAAATAATAATTTCTATTTTTATGTACTGCAATTTATTTAAATGCATAAATGATGAAAAGTTTTTTTTAAATAAAAGGTAATTTTCAAAACTATTAAGAGTTATTTAAATAAAAAACATTTGTACCGAATAGTTATTACTTGTAAAAAGGAACTAAAACATTTTATCTTTTATCTTAACATTGTATCATTTCTTTTAATATGTTTAGTTTTTTAAAAAAAAAAATATTTGTTTATACACAACTTCATTTAAAAGCAAGACTTTGTTTCTATTTGTCTGGAAATATATTCATATGAAACAATTTATTAATTCAACCAATACAAAAAAAAAAAAAAAAGTTTTTGTTTCAAAATTCATAGTTTTTCTCTTTATTATTTCCTTTTAAACAAATTTGCGTTGATCATTTGTGCTTTTCATTTTGAAACAGAAGAAATAAATGTTATTCCATTTCTTTCAAATAATATAATAATTTTTATTCGTTCATTTTAGGGCCTCAATAAAACTACAAAGCTAATTTTTGAAACATTTAATCTTCTCAAAAATGAAATAAGATTATTGCAAAAATACATTTAAATCGAAAATCACAAAACTTCTGCGTTTTTCTGAACACAAAGATTTTTAAAAATGATATTCTTTATTAGTTCTTAATTATTTAAATCATTTGGCATAAATCCTTACACAACAAATCTGTAAAAGAAAGAAGAACAAATTATTTACTCAGTCAAAAATAATCTATTCAATCCACGCAGTTTAGGATTTTTTTTTTTTTTTTAAAAATGTCATTTTCCTACTTCTTAAATGGCAAATAAAAAAACTCTTCCTTGCTAATCTAATGTCAGTTCAAAATTAAAATTTTTACGATTTCTGCCTTCATTTCATCAATTAAAAATGGAAAACGATGTGTTTTAATTTTATAAATCGTCACCAATTATTTTCACAGTTTCAAAATGGCGGCAATTAAAATAAGCAACCGTTCTCTTGAGATTTGAAAACTTAAATATTGATATCGCTCGAGGTGGTCTTAACAATTCGTTAAACAAACTGAATACACGTGACTTTAACTTTTTTTGCAAATGTTTAAATACCATAATGATGGAGATTTTTATTATTTTGCATTTCTTTACGTGAATTAAAATGATTAGGAATTCCAAACGATATTGCAGTTTGTCTGGTTTTTTTGTTCGAAGATTTGCTGAATTGTATTACAATTCTTTTATTTTGTAACTGGTTGCTGATGACATGAAAAAAATTAATTTTTTAAAAGATTTTTCTTTCCATATTTATTGTACGTAAAAATGAATTAAGATATAAAATTTTTAGATTGAGAATAATTTTCAATTTGTTTTATGTGTGTTAATTTTATAAAGAGATAATTATCGATGTTTTGTTATATTCGTAAAAGTATTCTGAAAAGTATTTTTTATTGCTTATTATTAAAAGTCACATCAACACATTTTTATGTAAAATTGTTCTCTTAGAACATTTAGCATATCTTTAAAATTATGTCGGATTTTCATTTCTAAGAAAAGGAATTCAACGAATTTTTACGTAAATTTTTAAGTTTTCTCAGAAATGTTGATTGTTTTTTCATAGAAATTTCAAATGGTAATACATTTATATTTTAATATGATATCATCGCAACTAATGCCCCCTTTTATGAAAGAAAAAAATTTTTGGTGATGTAACTTTACTCTTTAAAAATTACAGCCTTCTTCTTATTATTCTAGTTTTCTTAGAACTTACAAATAAAATAGGAAAATCTTCCGATAAACGGGCAATACAATAAGCTTGTTTGAGTATTACTATGTTAAATGATCACATTAATAGTATTCAAATGCCAATTGCAATCTAACATTTGGAAACATATTGCGGTATATTATACTAATCAAGAAAACAAACCTGTACCATTCTACCCTGTTTAAATCCGTTCCTTCTTTAAAAGTTCTTCTAAAACACAAAAATAGTAATAAGTTAAATGCATTAACTATATAATAGAAAATATCGCTCTATAAATTATATAGAGCTTCTTGATTGTTAGAACAGAAAAACACTATATCATTCTTACCTGTTGTTCTCTCCTTTGTTTTCAAATTCTTTCCGAAATACAAATGAATAAGAAAGACGTAATCTGATTTAAAAATCTATTTATATTATTTGTCACTAATATATCAAATCTGTGGACTTCTTCGAATTTCTAATGAAATCTCTTTTTTATTCCACGTTCGCCAAACGACATTCAATATGTATCGTCTGCGTTCCATGAATCGTTTCTTTGGAACACTTTGAACAGAATCTACGCTTCGCTCACTTTTACTTAACAATAACCTCCAGTTCCGACTTATCTGAAAAGGAATTTAATTGACTTCCTTTGAAAGGATATAAATCACCTGAATCTAGTAAACAGAGAACATGTTAGTGAATAGTAGAAAGGGATCTGATTTTACGTCTGCGAATTGGATGTATTAGAATCTAATCTTTCTTCGACTGCATGCAAGATCTGGTTGAGATTCGAGAGAATCATTTCTGCAATAAAGTAAAATCGGGTTGATTGGGAATTTGTGTTATTTATAGCCATCCAAGAACCTTTTACTTTCATTCGTTGCCGAAACCGAGCTTTTATTTTTCTTTTGACAAACTTAATTAAAATGTAGGATTAATTGAATGAAATCAAAGTAGGGCAATGGATGGCGTTAAAGTTCTACGAGTTTGTTAAGAAGGACTGTCTATTGATAAAATTGTTGAAAATTAATTGGGATTGTAATTTAATTTAATTTAAGCAGTAATCTAAGATACTAAGTATATCTTTGTCGTATTTCATGATAAATAAAAAACAGTCATCTTGTTAAAATCGTTATAAGATAGACACACTTATTAAATTAGAATTTTTGAGGTTGTTAGATACAAACTTAACTCTAAAGGAAATGTCTGGGGTTTAATCGAAGATGTCTGAAAAAAATGTAGTATGGATATGTTGCCAATTTTACATTAAGAACTGGACGCGACTGCCTGGCGGAATCAGAAATATGGATTGTGTACTCTATTATGTGTTTCAGGTGATGTTTTGATAGTGGTTTGGAATCCGCGTTAAACTGTAGGTTCCGGCCTAATTAGCCTAAAATGTGCACAAAACGACCGTAGAGCGATAAACTAAACCCATCGATACCAATAAATATATTATTATATTATAGTTGCTGGAATTTGGTTTGGCTTCGCTTTTCGGCTTTTAAATCCAGGTTACTTAGAGGAAAATCATTATGCAATATACAATAGTCAATTACCTTTTTATTTGTGATAACAAATTATTTTGTTTAGTTATGCGTCTGACTCGTGGTTGAGTGGTAAATGCGCTGCAGGTGGTTATTAAGGCTGACGTTCAATCCACTGATAGCATTGTTGTAGACACTGTTTCAAATAAAGCGATGGTGGAGGACTCGATGGCCTTTGTGATGTTCAGCATCTTGTCTCATCAGTCGGACTACCTGATGAGAGTTTTCATGCCACTCTCCAATAAGGTAAGTAAATGTGTGACAGTCCCCCCCAAAAAGTCCTCCCGGAAGGCGCTTCAACCACTGGAACCCAAGTCCCGACTTCTTAAACAAGTCTGAGGCAAGTCAGATTTCTACCTACGCGTGCTCCGACATAACAGAATTGCACACTTTCCTCCTTCCATGAGTAGACTACTCATGGGTTCTCAGTCCGCATTGCCGGTCACTGATGATCAACTACAATAAAAAATAATTATGCTTATAAAAACACAAAAATTTACAAAAGATTGTGAAAAAAATTAAACACCATATTGCTTAGATTAAATTGCGATTAATGGCGGGGAACACTACAAGTTATATATGAATGATTAATAACTCCCCTACCGTCAAAGAAAATGCATAAAATCTTAACTAATATCCTTAAAATAAATAACTCAAATCCATGAGTCTCTGTGGAAAATAAATATTTAATTATTATCGCTAAAAGTTTCTTGTGCGTGATAAATTCATCCGAAACTACTTTATTAAATATTCTATCTAAAGGAGTTTCCTTAATAATAATAAAAAAAGAATTACTTGTTTTCTAAAATAGTACATTCTAAATGTCTTCCTTTAGGAAATTAAAATATAATTTTATTTTACATATAGAAGCGAAAATGCTTAAAGATTCATTACAAAAAAGAAATTTTTTTTTTTATATAAAAAATGTCAAAAATAAATATAAATCTTTTTCAGAATTCCAAATTAAAATGTCAATGTCGGCGTTGAAGTGTTACTTCAAATGTAATTATGACGTGAAATTCTTTTGTTAAGAACTGTCCTACGAGAACAATTATATGAAAGAAGTATTTTTCATTTAGTAGGATATATATATCGAAATATAATGGAGGAAAAAAATGTGCGTCTTTATTAAATTCAGAAAAAAATATAAAAGCGTTTCCTAAGAATAATTTTTCATGAAAATAAGAGACATTCCAGAGAAATTTCTTGAGGATATAAAAATCTCGGGTATTCACGGTAAAAAAATTTTCTTAAATTTACGTTTCGAATGATTTTGAAAACTGTTTTTTTCTATATAAAAATAATTTTTACGGTTTATAATCCATTATTTAATCGTTAAAAGAATAATTATATATTAAAGAATATTTTTAGCAGCAAAATTTCGCTACTGCTGCTTTTGTATTCAAATATTTTTGGTTTTCCTTAAGTTTTTTAAAGCCAACGCTAAATGATTTTGAGAAGCAAATTGTATTTCATACAATAGTAGAGGATATAAAAAACTCGATTTTGTATGTACATATATATATATATATATATAAATGCCGGGGCAGGAGTTTTCTGCGACCTGCTTTCTGTCTATTCTCCTGTCGGCTGTCTTGCATCTGCTTACGACGGTGAAGTCGAAGCTTTACGCATCGCCCTAACTCATTGCAGTGCCGAACGGAACAATTTACTAAAGCAGTCATACTATCTGACTCTAAGGCAGCACTTTTGGCAATCAACTCCTCAGTCTACTTCCATCGAAAAGTGCATCTCTTGTCTTGAAGATCTTGACTCAAAGGGCAAGAATATCATTCTGCAGTGGATCCCAGGCCATTGTGGGATCTTGGGTAATGAGAAGGCGGATTCTCTTGCCAAAAAAGGAACAACCATCACCCAAACCCTTTGTAAAGACATCTCTTTTCACTCGATGAAACTGACGATCCGAGACTTTTTCGGAACACACTCTATCTGATAATCTACTTGAAGGCAACTCATCTAAAACCTGGTTTAACTTTATTTTAAACATCCCCAGGTTTAAAGCTGTTGCCCTTTTCAGACTCCTGCCGGGCCATGATTGTATGGCCAATCATCTTTTTCGTATGAAAATATTTGCAAGCCCAAAATGCATACTCTGCAGTCTTGGAGAGGACATGGAATTATCTCACCTTCCTGTCTGCCCTGCACTTGCTTCCTCTACTGTGTAGGGTCGTTAACTGGGAGGCTAGGGCCCTTATGGCTAAGCATGTCACTATGTGATTTCTTTCGTTTCTCGTTGTTGTTTTCATGTTCTTTGTGTTCTGTTTCTTTTTTTTATTTTATTATTTTTGTAGCCTGCCATTGAAATAAAATAATATATATATATATATATATATAGGCCTGATGACCAACTCCTAGAGTACGGACGCTCAGTGCTCCATAGATCGTTTCGAGCCGAGCGGTACTATTTATGTTTGTAGTCGTTCAGAATCTACTTTAAACCATAAGTCCTGATCTAATATGACTGTAAGTCGCTCGGCGTTGCTGATAACCCTATTCCCATATGTAGAAATCTCTTCTTTCCCGAAATCTGCCAGTGGGTAGGGGGGACCATCATCACCATGGGGCTGTTGTTCCAATGATGAAAAAAGAATATGTATATATGCAGTCAAGCTTGTGTTTTTGTGCTTGGAGAATAGGAACCACATAAAAAGAAATCGCATAAATACATCTTCAAACTTCATAGGTAACTATAAAATATATTGTTGCGGCACATTTAAGAAAATTATGTGGTAAATAGGGACCACACAAAAAAGTCCCATATATTTGTAATGTACACTACATTGCTTCTATTAGTATTCGTTTTAATGGGATGATATAGCAGTTGGGCCACTGTTGGATTTTTAAGATCTACTGCTGTTTGACAGCCCTGTGTTGTTCCTTAACTTCATTTTTAATTAACTTTTATTCATAACATGCAGTTGATGAATTTTAATATATGTCGCACGATCAAAAATAGCATAGGAAACCGCATAAAAACAGGTTTTGACTGTATATACAATCTCTCTCTCCTTATAGAAATCCAGCAAGCTGATACAGAATACTGTCCAAAATCATGTGGATTTAACCGATAAATTAAATATGAGTCATTTTATTAGCATTTCTAATGAGTTAAGGAGGTGAGGTCCCATTCCGGGAGGTAACAGAGTCAAAAGCAGTATGTCCAAAGGGGCGAAAATGTAGGCCATCACTGACAGTCAGAGCAGAAATAGTTAATGTTAACACAAATTCGGTAATGTTTTGGATAGTATAGTATACTGCGGAGTGTGGGGAAAATGGTGAGATCTCTGAAATTCATATACAGTAATTCTAAGGCAGATATTAATTATCGAAAGGCAATTAATGGTTATTATGATAATATATGCGAATAAAAGATTAATAGTTATTTCTGCAACAAATGAATCTATATATACGTTACGGTGGATGTGATGAATCGGTATTAATTATTATTATCAGTATTAATTTATTATTTCTATCCTTCTTTCTTTTTTTTCTAATCCTGTTTATGGAATCATTATTTCTTATATTTTTATTCCTTTTTTTCCCTGTCTATTTATTAATTGTTTTCTTTCTTTTATTTCTAATCATGCTTATAGAATACTTAATAGTGATTACATTATTATAGTTTAAAAAATATATAATTGTTTTTCTATCTCGTCATTCACGAATGCTAAGCCTGTATTATTATTAAAAAAATATCAACAAGAATATTAATTTTTTTTTCTTTTAATATCACTATCTCAGACACATATACATTTTATAGATAAATAAATATATATTTAATATTAAAATACAAATTATAAATATGAAATTAAATATATAATTGTAATGAAACTTCTTTAAGTAAAACACATTATTATGCAAAACATTTATACACATTAACTATATAATAGAAAATATCGCTTTCTAAATTATATAGTGCCTCTTGATTGCTAGAACATAAACACTATATCATTCTTACCTGTTCGAATCTGTACTTTGTTTTTCAAGTTCTTTTTAAATGAATAAGAAAGATGCTGTCGTGTTTTAAAGTCTATTTATATTATTTGCCACTAATATATCAAATCTGGGGACGACTTTCTTCAATTTTTTATGAAATCTCTTTTCTATTCCCCGTTCGCCAAACGACATTCACTATGGATCGTCTGCGTTCCATTAATCGTTTCTTTGGAACGTTTTGAACAGAATCTACGCTTCGCTCGCTTTTCCTTAACAATAACCTCCAGTTCCGACTTATCTGAAAAGGAATTTAATTGACTTCCTTTGGAAAACATATAAATCACCTGAATCTAGTAAACAGATAACATGTTAAGTGAATAGGTTAAAAGGGAACAGGATTTTACATCCGTGAATTGGATGTATTAGAAACTAATCTTCGAATGCCGGCAAGAACTGTTTGAGATTCGAGAATCATTTCTGCAATAAAGTAAAATCAAGTTAATTTGGAATTTGAGTTATTTATAGCCATCCAACAGACTCTCACTTTCAATCGTCACCAAATTTCCGTTTTTTTTTTACTTTTCTTATCTCCAAATTTAATTAAATTATAGGATTAATTAAATTGAAATCAAAAATAGGGCAATGAATAGCACGAATGTTCTGCGAGTTTGTTAAGAATCGCTGTCCATTGATAAAATGAAAGAAATTAATTGCCATTGTAACTTGATTTAATTTAAGCAGTAAATGAATAAAATAAGTATATATGTGTCGTTGATCTAATAAAATTTCAAATGACTCATTGAAGATTGTTTAAAAGAGAGGCACAATTATTAATGTCAAAGGAAAAGTCTGGGAGACAATCGGGGATGATTGGAAAAAATTTAGTGGATAAACTCGCAAACAGTCTGTTGTCAAATTTAGATTAAGAACTGGAACTGACTGTCTGGCAGAACATCTGGCCAAAATAAAGGATTGTGAACTCTAATATGCGCGTTTTCTGTGAGACAGAAGATGAATAACTGCGTATATGATGATAAAAATTCAATCAACTGCTGGAGATTATTATAAGATGGACACAATTAATTAAGTTGGAATTTTTTGATGTTATTAGACACAAACTTAACAACAGAGGAAAAGTCTGGGGAGACAATCGGGTGTGACTTGAAAAATTCAGTTGCTAGTTTTAGATTAAAAAGTGGACACGAATGCCTGGCCGAAAATCTGGCAGAAATAGGATTGAGAACTGTGATATGTGTTTTATATGACACAGAAAAAATTAATAAACCCATTAACTAGTTTGTTCAGGACTGTATTCTAACTTACAACAGTTTGTTGATTTGTGTACTCTTTATTAGAGGGCCAGAGAAAAACATTCCTGATCACTGACTTTTTGAGGTGCTTCTAGCTTTTTAAATTTTCATCCTTGGAACATTTAATTGTTTTTAACTACTTTTATTATCTGTTGGTAGTTTATGCAAATGTTAAATCTTTTCACTTTGTATTTTGATTTGTTTATTTGTTCTTTTTTAGTTTCTACGGAAAGTGCTAAGTTTGTTTGATTGAGTTCTAATAAATATATAGTTAACAACAACAAGATACAAACTCTTTGTTTACTTTAACCAGAACTATTTGCATTTGTTTCCATTTTTGTTTGACAACACACTATTTCAAATAAAAGATATATATTTTTTGGAAATTAATTAAGAGAATTTTAGTTGCTATGTTAGTGAGTATGAAATATCATATTCCTTTTATTTTATGTAAATTTGTTAGAATACCTTTCGTTGCAAGTATGATCCCTGCGTACATAATAATGACACATATAAGATGAAGCATTCATTATTCATAATTATTATATTTGGCTTCAATATTGTTGTTAATAAACATTGAAAATTATTATAAAAACATAAAAATATTGAAGTGTATAAAATAATAATTTCGGTTTTTATGTAATACAATTTATTTAAAAGTATAACGGAATAGTCTGTTGCAATAAAAGTTATTTCGAACAATTACGATCGAAGAATAAGAGGGGAGATTAATTGACATATCGGTATGTTTAAAATAATTTTATATTCATTAAATTTTTTTGTAAATTCCATGCAATACCTTTCTTTGTAAGTATGATCCATGCTTATTTATTTATGACACGTAAATAACGAAGTATTCATTATTCATAATTATTATGCTTGGCTTTAAAATCATTATTAATAAACATTAAGAATTATTACAAACACAAAGAAGATATTCTTTTTAAGTATCAAATAATTACTTATATCATCATATAATACAGTTATTTAAATGTATAATGGATGAAAAGTTGTTGCAATAAAAGTTAATTTTAAAATGGGAGAGATATATTTATAAAAATAATTTTTGTACCGAATATTTATTGCTTATAATAATGAACAAAAACATTTAATCTTTTATTTTAACATTTTATCATTTCTTTTAATACGTTTAGTTTTTTAAAAAAAAAAAATTATACATTTAAAATTATCCACATAAAAATTTAAAAAAGCAAGACATTGTTTATATTTGTTACGAAATATATTCATATCAAAAACAATTTATCAATTCAATCAATTCAAAAAGAGTTTCCAAATCACATTTAAAATTGTATTTCATTTTTTATTATTTCGTTTGAAATAAATTTCTTTGATTATTAGTATTATTCATTTTGACACAAAAGAAATAAATTATATTCATTTTTTTTTAAATAATATAATAATTTTTTTCATTTATATTAGGGGTTCCATAAAACTTCAGAGTTAATTTTTGAAACATTTAATCTTCTTAAAAATATAATCACATTATTGTAAAAATACATGTTCCAAAATTTATGTGTTATTCTAGGCACAAAGCATTTTAAAAATTATATTTATTATTAGTTATTAATTATCTCAAATCATTTGGCACAAATCCTTACACAACAAATCAGAAAAGGCAGAGAAGAAACAAATTATTTACTCAGTCAAAAATAATCTATTCAATCCACGCAGTTTAGGATCTTTTAAAAAATGACATTTTTTCTGATTATTAAGTGGCAATTAAAATTCTTTGCAAATCTAATGTTAGTTCAAAATTAAAATATTACGATTTCAGTATTTATTTTCCAATTAAAAACGAAAAAAACGATGTGTTTTAATTTTTATAAATCGTCACCAATTATTTTCACAGTTTCAAAATGGCGGCGATTAAAGTAAGCAACCGCTCTCTTGAGATTTGAAAGAAACTTAAATATTGATATCGCTCGAAGTGGTTTCAACAATTCGTTAAACAAACTGAATACATGAGTCATCTACTTTTTTTCTAAATGTTTAAATACCATAATGATGGAGATTTTTATTATTTTGCACTTCTTTATGTAAATTAAAATGATTAGGAATTTCAAACGATATTGCAGTTTGTTTAAGTTTTTTCCGAAAATTTGCTGAATTGCTTTACAATTCTTTTATCTTGTAACTGATTGTTGATGACAAAAGAAAAAAAATAAATTATTTGAGCAATTTTTCTTTTCATAATTATTGAACGTAAAAATGAATTAAGATACAAAATTTTAGTTTAAGAATAATTTCCAATTTATTTTATGTGTTTAATTTTATAAGGATATAAAATATTTTATTATATTCTTAAAAATATTCTTCAAATATTTTTTATTGCTTACTATTAAAAGTTTTGTCAACACTTTTTTTATATAAAACTGTTATTTTAGAACGATTAGAATATCTTAAAATTATTCTTTTGGACATTTCATATTTAAGAAAACACATTTAACGAATTTTCCGTAGATTTTTAAGTTTTGTAAGAAATGTTTAGTTTTTTCATAATGAAAATGATGAAAAATGCAAATGAAATGCATTTCTAATTTATTATGAAAACATTTTAACTAACGTTATCGTTTTATTAAAATTCAAAATATTTATCCAAGATTGATATAACTTTGTAAGTGATTAAAAATTTTCTTGTCCTATTTATCTTAGAAATTATACATAACATAAAAAAATATTCAGGTATACATATACAATATTTAAACAAAATAGGTTTATTCAAAAACAAATTAGTTAAATTCAGGTATACATATACTTTACAAAAGACTGTGAAAAAAAGTTAAATACCACATGACTTAGATAAAATTGCGACTAATGGCACGGAACTCTACTAGTTATACATGAATGGTTAATAATTTCTCCTGCGGTCAAAGAAACGTCAAGACTTAACTAAAATCCTTTCAGATTCGTATCCCAGGGGTGACATGGATGTTTGTAATGGTTCGGAATCCACGTTGAACCGTAGGCTCCGTAGTCTAATGAAATTAAAAATAGTAATTTTAAAGAAAATTCATTACGTTGAACGCATTCTTATGTAAGAAATTTATATGCATAACTATGTAATAGAAAGTATAGTATTCTAAATTCATTTGAACGTCTTAAATCTTAGAAAATATACCCTATGCCATTTTTTACTTGTTGAAATCTATTCAGGTTACTGATTTTAATTTTTTTAACAAAAAATTCAAAAGAAAGACACAATCTTGTTTTTAAAAAGCCTATTTATATTATTTGTCACTAATATATCAAAATCTGTGAACAACTTTCTTCGAATTTCTAACGAAATTTCTTTTCTATTTCTCGTTCCCCTAACGACATTCAATACGGATCGTCTGCGTTCCATTAATCGTTTCTTTGGAACACTTTGAACAGAATCTACGCTTTTATCGCTTTTCTTAACAATAACCTCCAGTTCCGACTTATCTGAAAAGGAATTTAATTGACTTCCTTTGGAAAACATATAAATCACCTGAATCTAGTAAACAGAGAACATGTTAAGTGAATAGTAGAAAGGGAATCGGATTTTACGGCCGCGAATTGGATGTATTAGAAACTAATCTTTCTTCGACTGCAGGTAAGAACTGGTTAAGATTCGAGAGAATCATTTCTGGAATAAAGTAAAATCAGATTGATTCGGAATTTGAGTTATTTATAGCCGCCCAAAAGCTATTCACTTTCAATCGTCGCCAAATTCTGTCTTACTGATTTTTTTTTTCTTTTGCCAAACTTAATTAAATTATAGGATTAATTGAAATGAAATTAAAGTAGGGCAATTGATCGGACGATAGTTCTACAACTTGGTTAAGAATTGCTGTCCTCCATTGATAAAATGCAGATAATTAATTGGTATTATAATTTAATTTAAATAGCAATGGAAGAAAATAATTTTTGAAAGTCTTTGCCTATATTAGTCCTATAACGGCTTCAAGAGGAGGGCCACTTTCAGGTTCAGGAGAACACTTTAATTTTTATTTACAAACACTACATGTATATTCCAAATAATGAACTCTGGATTATTATACAAAGAAATAAAGATTACAAAAACTGGATGACGGGAAAGAATTAAGTGGAAAATCTCGCAAAGGCTGTTGTCAGTTTTTAGATTATGTACTGGACATGAACATCTCCCAGAAATGGGGATTGTGTGCTCAGATATATATGTTATATGTGAGATAGAGAAAATGAATAATTGTCGTAAATCATCATAAAAATTTAATTAACTAGTTGAGATTTTTATATAAGAGACACAATTACTAAATTGGAATTTTTGATGTTATTAGATACAAAATTAGCATTAAAGTAAATTTCTGGAAGACAATTGGGGGATAACTGGTAAACATTTAGTGGAAATCTCACAAAGAAGCTGTTGCCAATTTTAGATTAAGAACTGCGCATGACTGTCTGGCCGAACATCGGGCAGAAATATGGAATGTGAATTCTGAGATATCTGTTTTATGTGAGACAAAGAAAATGAATAAGGCCCATCTACTTGTTGCTCGGGACTGGACTTAAATAGAATGGGGGATTTGTGTATATTGAAAGGCCACAGAAAACATGCCCTGATCACACGGACTTTTATTACTATGTTTCCAGCTGTTTAATTTTTATCCTTAGAACATTTAACTTGTTTTTAACAGGTTTTTAGGGTCCTTTAGTCAATCGTCTTGCTCTTGTGGGCAAATTTATATGGATTGAGTTCTATTAAAGCCATAGGTAACAACAGCAAGAGACAAACTCTTTGTATTTCATCTTTAAATTAATTTCAACCAGAACAATTTACATTTGATTAAATTTTTACTTACCAACACATTATTTTAGATAAAATTATATTTTCATAAATTAATTAAAAGTAAGTAAATTTAAATGTTAGTTTGTTTGAAATAATTTCATATTCATTTTAATTTATGTAAGTTTGTTAAAATAACTTCCGTTTTAATTATACTGGTGCATATTTATTTATTTATGAAAGTTAAAATACAGAAGCATTCATAACTCACACTTATTATACTTGGCTTTGAATTATTATAAACAGCATCAAAATTAAAATAAAAACTTAAAAATATTCCTTTTAAGTATCAAATATTAATTTATATTTTTATTTACTGCAGCGTATTTAAATGTATAACGGAGTATAAGTTTAAACAATAAAAAGTTAATTTTCTAAACTGGTAAGAGATATTTATATAAATAATATTTGTACCAAATATTTATTGCTTGTAAAAAGGAACAAATACATTTAATCTTTTATCTTAACGTTTTACCTTTTTTCCTTTAATACGTATAGTTTTGGAAAAAATTATTTTTTTTGTACACAATTTCATTTAAAAGGCAAGACATTGTTTCTATTTCTCTAGAAATAAATTTCAATAAAAACAATTCATTAATTCAATCACTTGAGAAAATATTTTTCTTTCGCAATTCAAATTGTTTTTCACTTTATAATATCTTTTCAAACAAATTTCGCTGATCATTAGTGCGCATTCATTTTGAAACAAAAGAAACAAATTCTATTCCATTTTTTTCCAGGGGATATAATAAGTTTTATTCACTTATTTTAGCTCTCTCATAAAACTTCAAAGTTAATTTTTGAAACAATTAATCTTCTTAAAAATCTAAAATTATTGTAAAAATATATTTAAATCAAAAATCACAAAACTTCTGTGTTTTTCTGAACACAAAGCATTTTAAGAATGATATTTAATATTAGTTTTTAATTGTCTCAAATCAATTGACATAAATCCTTACACAACAAATCAGCAAAAGAAAGAAGAAACAAATTATTTACTCAAACAAAATAATCTATTCAATACACGCAGTTTAGAATCTTTTTAAAAAAAATGTCATTTTTTCAGCTTGTTAAGTGGCAATTAAAAATTCTTCTTTGATAATCTAATGTTAGTTCAAAATTAAAATTTTATGATTTCAGTCTTTATTTTTCCAATTAAAAACGGAAAAACGATGTGTGTTAATTTTATAAATCGTCACCAATTCTTTTCACAGTTTCAAAATGGCGGCGATTAAAATAAGCAACCGCTCTCTTGAGATTTGAAAGAAATTTAAATATTGATATCGCTCGAGGTAGTTTTAACAATTCGTTATACAAACTGAATACAGGATACTTTTATTTATTTTTTTCAAATGGTGAAATACCATAATGATGGAGATTTTTATTATTCTGCACTTCTTTATGTAAATTAAAATGATTAGAATTCCAAATGATATTGCAGTTTGTTCGAAGATTTGCTGAATTGAATTACAATTCTTTATTTTGTAACTGATTGTTGATGACAGGAAAAAAAAATAAATTTTTAAAAGGTATTTTTTTCTTCTTCATATTTATTGAACGTAAAAATGAATTAAGATACAAAATTTTTAGATTAAGAATTGTCAATTTGTTTTATGTGTAATAATTTTTATAAAGGATAATTATCGATGTTCGTAAAAAATATTCTTCAATAGTTTTTTTTTACTGATTATTATTAAATAACTAATCAACACATTTTTATGTAAAACTGATCTTTTAGAACATTTACTACATCGAAAGAATATTTTTGGGCTGTTTTTAAGGAATGAGGCCCATCTACTCGTTTACTAGGAGCTTGAACTTAAACAGAATGGTGATTTGTGCACTTTTACTGGAGGGCCAGAAAAATCATGTCCTGATCACATTATTTTATTATGTTTTATTAGGGTGCTTCTAGCTTCATAACTTTTATCGTGTGAAAACATTTCATTTGTTTTTAACTGTTTTAAGTCCTTTTAGTCGTTTTGTTATTAAGAATGTCTGGTCTTTTCCCTTTGTAATTTTGATTTGTTTATATGTTCTTTTTTAGTGTCTATGGTAAATGGCCAAATTTTTTATTGATTGAATTCTAATAAAACCATAGGTAATAACAACACCATTTTACATCTTTAAAATTCAACTCAAATAAAATTTACATTTGATTCATTTTTTTATTTAAAAACACATTATTTCAAATAAAAAATAATAATATTTTTGAAAATTAATTAAGAGAAACTTAATTGCAATGTTGGTATATTTGAAATAATTTTATATTCATTTTACCTTTCTGTAAATTTGTTAGAATATACCATTCGTTGAAAATATGATCCATGCATACATATTTATGACACTTAAATAACGAGTATTTATTCATAATTATTATACTTGACTTAAAATCATTATTAAAACATTAAAATTATTATAAAAAGTGACAAAAATTAATTTTTATGTCTCATATAATAATTTCTATTTTTATAATATACTACAATTGGGGCCTGATGGCCGAATCTGGCGTTCGGTACCACAGGTATCGGGTTCAAATCCCAGCTTTTCCCATGGGTGTTGTAGTGGTTCGGAATCCACTTTAAGCCGTAGGGTCCCGGTCTTAACAGGATCGTAGAGCGCTGCGGGGGCATTGTTACTCCCGCGTCAGTGGCTTACCATCAAGTTACACGCGCTCCCTGGGTAATGCAAAGGGAGTAACATCGGTGCAACCCTTATGGCGAAAGATCACGGTCTATTTGCCAGCTGCATTAGAAGAAAAAAAAAATAATAATAATACAATTTATATTTGTTGCAATAAAAGTTAATTTTCTAAAGTTTTAAGACATAGTTATATAAATAATATTTCAATTAGGTATCTCTTTATTGCTTGTAAGAGAAAATGGAATAAAAACATATAATCTTTTATCTTAACATTTTATCCTTTTCTTTTAATACGTTTACAGATTTGGGGAAAAAATCATATTTTTATTCGCAAATTCATTTAAAAGCAAGATATTTCATTTGTCTGGAAATATATTCAAATAAAAATAAATTTTTAATTCACTAAGTTATGAAAGACTTTTTTGTTTAACAATTCAAATTGCTTTTCACTTTTTATTATTTCTTTTGAAATAAATTTAGCTGATCATTAGTGCTATTCATTTACAAAATAAACAAATAAATATTCCATTTTCTTTTCAAAAATATAATAATATTTATTCATTTATTTTTATGCCATCATAAAACTTCAGAGTTAATTTTTGAAACATTTAGTCTTCTTAAAAATGGCGTGAGATTATTGTAAAAAAATATATTTACATCAAAAAATCATAAATTTTTGCGTTTTTCTGAACATAAAGCATTAAAAATGTTATATATTATCAGTTCTTAATTTTCTAAAATTATTTGACATAAATCCTTAAACAACAAATCAAATATAGAAAAGAAGCAACAAATTATTTATTCAGTGAAAATTATCTATTCAATACACGGAGTTTCGGTTCTTTAGAAAAAAATTACCTTTTCCTGCTTGTTAAATGACAATTAAAAATTCTTCTTTACTAATCAAATGTTAGTTCAAAGAATTAAAATTTTTGCGATTTAAGTCTTTTTATTTTTTCCAATTAAAAACGGAAAAACGATGTGTTTTTAATTTTACAAATCGTCACCAATTATTTTCACAGTTTCAAAATGGCGGCGAGTTAAAATAAGCAAACCGCTCTCTTGAGATTTGAGAAATTAAATATTGATATCGCTCGAAGTGGTTTCAACAATTCGTTAAACAAACTGAATACATGAGATTTTACTTTATTTCAGATGTTTAAATACCATAATGATGGAGATTTTTATTATTTTGCGCTTCTTTCAAATGTTAGGAATTCCAAACAATATTGCAGTTTGTTTGTTTTTTGTTCGAAAATTTACTGAGTTGTATTACAATTCTTTTATTTTGTTTATTGATTGTTGATGAGAAAAATAAAAGTCTTTAAGCTATTTTTTCATATTTATTAAATGTAAAAATGAATTAAGATGCAAAATTTTGGATTAAGAAATTATTGTATGTGTAAGAATAATTTATGTGTGTTAAATTTATAAAGAAATAATTATTGGTTATTATGTTCGTAAAAGTATTCTTTAAAGTATTTTTTATAGCTTATTATTAAAAAAAGTCTCATCAACACATTTCATGTAAAAAATTATTATTTCCACTAAGAAGTTTAACATATCTTAAGATTATTCTTTCGAACTTTTCTTCTTTAAGAATATAAATTTAACGAATTATACTTAATATTTATAAAAAATTTTTTCTTACAACTGTTAGTTTTTGCACCAAAAATCAGCACATTTACATTTTTATTATGGTAACAATTTTCAGGCTATTTTTGTATTAAAATTCCAAAATATTTTGTAGCGTAAGGTACTTAATACGTAAC